>JAVTVY010017723.1:0-60069 GCA_036873755.1 Hanleya hanleyi | reverse complement strand
TTTACTTCATCACTTTCTTCTTCCTTCATGAAAAATTCTCTCGTCTGAAAGGAATCCATTTGCAGGAAAACTACTATTTTTTTGTGTTTGACTATTGTCGATTTCAGTGTGGGATATGTGAGCTCTCAGCTCTTGCTTCACGGTCAACTAGTTACCAATAGTTAAGCTCATTTTAGTTTATCATTCAATATAAGATGCGATATATGTTACATTCTCATAAGCAAAAAATTGTAGACCTTTCTCTGGATTGCTAGATCAATTGGAATCAAGGCTATTAAACAACCTTGAAATTTGAACCGATGTAATTCCAGATATACGGGCGTATATTGAAGCCCCTTGGGCTCTTGTTTTTTATGGATTCATGTATTCATTCGTTGTGAAATCAAATGCAATCATTAACTAAGTCAATCATGGCTCGTTACTGAAATTTTATTCTCTATAAGCAGGTTTTCTACGTCTTATTGCACAGTTAATTACTGAATTAATATGTATATACAATGATTTGATCTGCATACAAAAACATTTAATACGCATATATAAAACTGCTCTGTGATTGGCTGTGAATATATATGGACATATATTGGATTTAATATGCATATATGGGTCATTCTCAAGGAAAGGCGCAATTCGTGTCACTCGACCCAAATTTTCTTCTAACCAGTCTTATGGCTGAAAAAAATCAGATTGTTCGTAGTATTCATTTAGTAGAGTACGAATAACTTATTGCAAGCACTACCCAATTGATTTTTTCGGGTAAATTTTCACCAGAACCCTCAATTTAGGGTAAAATAGACCTACCACTGGCTGTAGTGACCTACTTGATACCACGATAAAGTTGCCAAAAATTCTTTTGTTCTACATTATTCTACCTTTTTGGCAACCAGCTGCATCTGTTCTTTCAATATATGAATATATTGTTTACAAGGGCAGATTATCTTGTGAAAATGGCATGGGCAAAGGTCTGTAACTGGTTTTCGGGTCATTGGTGTTACTGTAACTGAAATCAGAGCCAAAAAGCGAACGCTTAAATTAGAAACAAAGATTGCCACCAGGCGGCTTCTTTTCCAAGCGCGGGTAAACTTGAGATTCCATAAGAAGTGTTTTATGAAACTCTTTCCAGTATTTCAGTCATTTCTAGCTCCAAATTTTCAGCGTATGTTTATTACCGGTCACTGGTGTTACGTGTCAGGATCAACATGTAGTGGCTCCCGAGTAAAAATATTAACTGGTAATAAAGAAATGTGCATATGAATTACAAAATCATTGTTCTTGGACCGTCACGACAATATACGAGGGAGCAACAATTAATTCCTTCCAAAATGTCAGTGGTGTTACCTGTCAGTGGTGTTACTATTTGTAGGGTAACACCATTGACAATAATGAAGATTTTGCTCCAAATTTCAGTACAACTTGAATTTACCTTTCTTCCAAATAATACTAAGTTAAGGAGTCTTGCCATATACGTGTTTTGCCCCTAGATCGCTTTCACTCACGGCTGTATTTTTGCCTCTATGAACAAATTGGTCACTGTTGTTACACGAGGTCAGTGGTATTACTCGAGGTCACTGGTGCTACCGGGTTGTCACTGGTGTTACATTTCAGTTAGATAACTATTTGAAGAAGAAGAAGCAGTTTTATCAGAAGGCTTTTCATATGCCTGCTTTGCCCCTGAATATTCTTCACTTGCAACTGCATTTTTGCGTCTATGAACAAATTAATCAGTGGTACGTATTACACGAGGTCAGTGCTGTTACCGGATTGTCAGTGGTGTTACGGATGCAAGAATGGTCTAGAAATTCAGAAAAACTTGTTTAAATTGTCCCATATTTTGAAAAAGAAACAAACTCGATTAGTTTAAAGTCAGCATCAAGAATAAATAGGTTTTATTATACAGAATCTACATGAATGGTTGATACATGCGGTCCAATTGGCTGATTTTGGTGAGCTAAGTGGCATAATTAGGATATTAAAAACAAACTTGTTTTCCTAACTTCAATATTTTTTCATCATTAGTCATAGTTACATGCAATCTATTGCCTAGCATGTGTGTATCTTCCTGTTTCTGTCCTCTTAGTGCCCAATATACTGATCATTCCTGTGTAACACCACTGACATGATTGAAGACAACTCCACCGTTAAGTGTTACGAAAAGTTTATTGTTCGGAATGTCTGCATTTATTGTACGCATTATAAAGAGTTTTGTCAATGGAGACTCTGTTGAAATCAAATTCTGTAGTCATTGGTGATGTTGATTTTGAGATATTTCCCCCAATGAAAATGTGCCTTTCCGTGAGAATGACCCATATATTCGAATAAATGCGCATACATAATAGAGATATTTGTCCACCACGGCCTACCATAAACGTGAGATTGACCAGCCACCAGTCAGATTTTTGGACTGGATTCCGGGTCGCGCGGACATCGCCGGATATGACATCATATATAGTAAAATAGATGTTTGCCGAACATTTCGATTACTTTTCAAGTCTGCATAATACCTCTGTTGAGCTGGCGTTAAAAATAATTATCTGGAGATTACTTTTCCTGCTTATCTGCACAGAGAATAATTTGCGTTCCCTTCACCATCCGTAAGATGGCTTGCGAGTCGTGTGTCTCCATTATCGCGGGGCGATATCCGGTATATTACCGGATTCTGTTCGGCCTTCATCCGGCGGAGAACAGACTGGAGAAATCTGATAAATTACAGGCTTTCATACTACTTCCAAATACGAAATGTTACAACAGAGAACATCGCAGCTAGCCGGCACCCCTGCCACACAGACTTGAGCATGAATATTAAACTATTGCACCCTCGTCGATTGGGGTGCGACTCCACACATCACTCTTCTTGGCAATGTGTCCAGATGGATGTGCGGAGTTGGACCCAAATTTATGTTCGAGGTAGTGGTGGCCCAATATAGTGGGCTTTAGGGCAGCATTCATTTGTTTGTCACTTTAGCCGACCCCATATCTTGGATACAGGCTAAGCCTATCCCAACTAACTATTCTGTATTATTAGAGCTGTATGAAGTACGTATGTGCATGTTTGCCTGGAGGTTGTGATAATCTTGTTTGTACATGGCATTGTTTTTAACAACCATTGACATATGTATATATATTTTTTTTATGTTTCTATATGTATTCATGTATGGAAATAAAGTAAAGTAGCAAAGCAAAAAAACTTCGGAAACAGATATTACCTGGGCTTACAAAAGATATAGGTATGAATAACTTTCGTATCATCCAAGTGGTGTGGTGGATCTGTAATTTTGAGCAAGTAGGACATCACATGATTCGAAAATGGCGAGGTACGTTGGGGTTACGTCGGTAGACTTTAGCTGATTGGCTGACCAAGTCACGTGGTATTGATTTGTGAACATTGCCTCTTGCAGTTGCCGAAAGTAGGCTGATAATGGATACACACGATCCCAGGGTCAGTCTTACCGCGTATAGATGACCGAGATGGTTACAGGTTGCACAGAGAATATGAAAAGTAGTTGCTCATGTGCAACACTGAAGGAGTTGTTCGGCCAGATTAAAACTGAACCGTGCGTATGTGGGTTTTCCCCTAGATGTCATAGCAACGTAGTAATATTCAACTTCCATCATTGGAGGCAGGGATGATAAATGAGCCTGTGAAAGGGAGCATGCGCTGTTGAGAGGATGGTAGTCCCTATGAGCATGAAGCCAACCCTGTGAAAGAGCAGATCGGCTGTTCAGTTATTAGCATGACCCATTTATCCCGTTGGAGATAGTGAAACACAGCAACGCCGCAAAGCCGCTGTGCAGAAAATGATAGTTTCCCAGCTAACCCGATGTGAAGCCCTGGCTTGGTTGACATTGAGAATTTAAATATCCACACACATCATATCCGATCAAGAGTTATAACCTGTTGTCATATCTAGGCCTACCTAGCAACGCCGCAAAGCCGCTGTGTAGTAATTGACAGTATGCAAACTAACAGAAGACCGCAACGCCGCTGTTTAGAATTAAAAGTTCGGAAAGATGTACGTCCAAAGATTACAAGACCGCAACGCCGCTGTTTAAAATTGAAAGTTCGTAAAGACATAGGACTAGGCCTACATACAAATCCTTTCTGTAATATAACCCCGACCACCCACCCCATATTTCTGAAAAGTGTTATTTATCTAAATGGTGTTCGCTATCGCGACGTCCGAAACTAGGCTCGTTTCCCGTGATATCTTACATGAAGTATGTACCGTAACAAGGGAGATAAAACCCTTGCCGAATTGGGCTATAAGATAGTCCCAAACACCTGAACTGTCGGTGGAACACCCACTGATACCACAGACCGTTTTGGTTTGAAATGCATGACTGAAGACCATTTTCGTCCAAAACGCATTGAATCGCATTCAATGTATCGATTTTGTTCAACACAGGAAACATTTATCAGAAGGAAAATGCATCTAATATATATCTTACAAGAGCGCGAACTATATTGTTTGAAAGTGTTTTTTGCTGGAGTGCTGGGTAAAAGTTTGAAAAGCCGTGTTTTGGTGCGAAGAATGAATTTCTCTCCTCAAGGGAAGGTTTATATATTGAAAGCGTATATATTCCGAAGGTTGGTCCACTTCGGAAGTAATAAACGGATGGCATTTGGAAAGATAGGCTTTCGTTCTTTTTTGACAATGTTTTGAAATGACACTGTGTTGAGCGATTCTATTCCCAACTTATCGTAGACAAGTAAAAACTGTAGCAACTCGCCGTGACATTACAGGGAATGACTTTAATTGAGCCAAAGATGAAAGAGAAATTCACTTAGAAAAAATACATGAAAAAAATCGATTTAAACAAAGTCCTTAGCCGCTTTGATTGAGACTCAACTTTATATACATTCCTGCCAAGCACAGCTCTGACACTGGATTTCATGGACTTTCTCCTGTAACCCGGCTTTGACACTCTTCTTCACATACAATATTCCCTAACTGGTTTGACACTAGACTTCATGTACATTCTTGCCCAACATTGCTTGGACACTCGGCTACACGTCATTATAGCATGTTACACAGAGTTCTTGCCACAGATGTATACGTGTGTGAAGTTGGCGGGGGGTTATTCAAATGCAGTATTTTGTGAAAGTATGAAGTATGTATGTTGCCTACATGCTAAAGTAAGGTTTCATTCTTTTAAAAATGTATACTTGTGATGGACTACAGCCCTGATAGGAATTGTTATTCCTTCATTTTGATTGAGACTACTATTTGAAAGAAAGAAAAGAAATGTTTATTCTTGTTATGGGACACTCAACTTTACGTACATGAATCCCTAACATCCCGTTGACAGTCAAGTTCACATACATTGCTCTCTAACACGGCTTTGACTACTCGAGTTCACGTAAATTTCTACGTAACACCGCTTTGACACTCGACTTCACGAACATTCCTCCATAACCCTATTTTGACACTCGACGTGACGTACATTCCTCCCTTACCCTTTTGACACTCGACTCGACATACATTCCTCCCTGTCACGGCTTCGACACTCGACTTTACGAACTTTTCTCGTTAACCCTGGTTTGTCACTCGACTGCACGTACATTCCTCACTAACAACGTTTTTACACTCAGCTTGACGTACATTCATGCCTAATACCACTTTGACAGTCAACTTGACATACTTTCGTCCCTAACGGCGCTTTGACACTCGACTTCACGTACATTCCTCCCTAATCCCGATTTGAGTATACTTTGCTGGAGAAATGTTTTATAGCTGAAACAAACCTGAACATGAAAGTTTTGAAAGTTACCTAACCCTAAGCCCTAAATCCGCTTTGACACTTGACTTCAGGTGAAGTCCTCCCTAACACCGCTTTGACACTGGACTTCAAGTACATTTGTCCCTAACACCGCTTTGACACTCGAATTCACGGACAATCCTCCCTAACCCCAATTTGACAAACTACAGACTTTGGTGGAGAAATATTTTTTTATAGCTGATAAGAACCTGAACTTGATAGTTATGAAAGTTACATAACCGTAAGTCGTGAACCCGCTTTGACACTCGACTTCAGATACAATCCTCCCTAACATCGCTTTGACACTCGTCTTCACATGCAACCCTCCCTAACCCTGCTTTGACACTCGACTTCACGTACATTCCTCCGTCACCCTGCTTTGACACTCGACTCCACATACATTCCTCCCTAGCACCGCTTTGACACTCAACTGCCCGTACATTTGTCCCTAACACCGCTTTGACGCCCGAATTCATGTACATTCCTCCCTAACACCGCTTTGACACTCAACTTTACGTACATTCCTCCCTAACCCCAATTTACAAACTACAGACTTTGGTGGAGAAATAATTTTTTTATAGCTGAAACGAACGTGAACTTGATAGATATGAAAGTTTCCTAACCCTAAGTCCTAAACCTGCTTTGGCACTCGACTTCACGTACAGTCCTCCCTAACACCGCTTTGACACTCGTCTTCACATTGACGTACTTTACTTGCTGACATCGCCTTGACTCTCGACTTCACATACATTCCTTCCTAACACCGCTTTGACACTCAACTTCCCATACATTTATCCCTAAGACGAACACCACTTTGACACTCGACTTCACGTACATTTGTCTCTAACACCGCTTTGACACTGGAATTCTCGTACATTCCTCCCTAACCCAGATTTGACAAACTACAGACTTTCGTGGAGAAATAATTTTTTTTACAGCTGAAACGAAGCTGAACTTGATAGTTATGAAAGTTACCTAACCCCAAGTCCTAAACCCGCTTTGACACTCTACTTCAGGTACAGTCTTCCCTAACAGCGGTTTGACACTCGGCTACACGTACATTCCTCCCTAACACCGCTTTGACGCTCATCTTGACATACAACCCTCCCTAACCCTGCTTTGACACTAGACTTCACATACATTCCTCCCTAACACCGCTTTGACACTCAACTTCACGTACATTTGTTCCTAACACCGCTTTGACACCCGAATTCATGTACATTCCTCCCTAATACCGCTTTGACACTCAACTTTACGTACATTCCTCCCTAACCCCAATTTACAAACTACAGACTTTTTTTATAGCTGAAACGAACCTGAACTTGATAGATATGAAAGTTACCTAACCCTAACTCCTAAACCCGCTGTGGCACTCGACTTCCCGTACAGTCCTCCCTAACACCGCTTTGACACTCGTCTTCACATTGACGTACTTTACTTGCTGACATTGCCTTGACACTCGACTTCACATACATTCCTTCCTAACACCGCTTTGACACTCAACTTCCCATACATTCATCCCTAAGACGAACACCGCTTTGACACTCGACTTCACGTACATTTGTCTCTAACACCCCTTTGACACTGGAATTCTCGTACATTCCTCCCTAACCCAGATTTGACAAACTACAGACCTTGGTGGAGAAATAATTTTTTTTACAGCTGAAACGAAGCTGAACTTGATAGTTATGAAAGTTACCTAACCCTAAGTCCTAAACCCGCTTTGACACTCTACTTCAGGTACAGTCTTCCCTAACAGCGGTTTGACACTCGGCTACACGTACATTCCTCCCTAACACCGCTTTGACACTCATCTTGACATACAACCCTCCCTAACCCTGCTTTGACACTCAACTTCACATACATTCCTCCCTAACACCGCTTTGACACTCAACTTCACGTACATTTGTCCCTAACCCCGATTTGACAAACTACAGACTTTGGTGGAGAAATATTTTTTTTATAGCCGAAACGAACCTGAACTAGATAGTTATGAAAGTGACCTAACCCTAAGTCCTAAACCCGGTTTGACACTCGACTTCAGGTACAGTCCTCCCTAACACCACTATGACACTCGGCTACACGTACATTCCTCCCTAACACCGCTTTGACACTCGTCTTCACATACAACCCTCCCTAACCCTGCTTTGACACTCGACTTCACGTACATTCCTCCCTAACACCGCTTTGACACTCGTCTTCACATTGACGTACATTCATCCCTAACCCCGATTTGACAAAGTACAGACTTTGGAGAAATAAATTGCTATAGCTGAAACGAACCTGAAGTTGATAGTTATGAAAGTTACCTAACCCTAAGTCCTAAACCCGGTTTGACACTCTACTTCAGGTACAGTCCTCCCTAACACCGCTTTGACACTCGGCTACACGTACATTCCCCCCTAACACCGCTTTGACACTCGTCTTCACATACAACCCTCCCTAACCCTGCTTTGACACGACTTCACGTACATTCCTCCCCAACACCGCTTTGACACTCGTCTTCACATTGACGTACATTACTTCCTCACATCGCCTTGACACTCGACTTCACATACATTCCTTCCTAACACCGCTTTGACACTGAACTTCCCATACATTCATCCCTAACACGACTTTTACAGTCAACTTCATATACACTCGACTTCAGGTACAATCCTCCCTAACATCGCTTTGACACTCTTCTTCACATGCAACCCTCCCTAACCCTGCTTTGACACTCGACTTCACGTACATTCCTCCCTGACCCTGCTTTGACACTCGACTTCACATACATTCCTCCCTAACACCGCTTTGACACTCAACTTCAGGTACATTTGTCCCTAACACCGCTTTGACACCCGAATTCATGTACATTCCTCCCTAACACCGCTTTGCCACTCAACTTTACGTACATTCCTCCTTAACCCCAATTTACAAACTACAGACTTTGGTGAAGAAATACGTTTTTTTATAGCTGAAACGAACCTGAACTTGATAGATATGAAAGTTACCTAACCCTAAGTCCTAAACCCGCTGTGGCACTCGACTTCACGTACAGTCCTCCCTAACGCCGCTTTGACACTCGTCTTCACATTGACGTACTTTACTTGCTGACATTGCCTTGACACTCGACTTCACATACATTCCTTCCTAACACCGCTTTGACACTCAACTTCCCATACATTCATCCCTAAGACGAACACCGCTTTGACACTCGACTTCACGTACATTTGCCTCTAACACCGCTTTGACACTGGAATTCTCGTACATTCCTCCCTAACCCAGATTTGACAAACTACAGACTTTGGTGGAGAAATAATTTTTTTTACAGCTGAAACGAAGCTGAACTTGATAGTTATGAAAGTTACCTAACCCTAAGTCCTAAACCCGCTTTGACACTCTACTTCAGGTACAGTCTTCCCTAACAGCGGTTTGACACTCGGCTACACGTACATTCCTCCCTAACACCGCTTTGACACTCATCTTGACATACAACCCTCCCTAACCCTGCTTTGACACTCGACTTCACATACATTCCTCCCTAACACCGCTTTGACACTCAACTTCACGTACATTTGTCCCTAACACCGCTTTGACACCCGAATTCATGTACATTCCTCCCTAACACCGCTTTGACACTCAACTTCACGTACATTCCTCCCTAACCCCGATTTGACAAACTACAGACTTTGGTGGAGAAATATTTTTTTCTAGCTGAAACGAACCTGAACTTGGTAGTTATGAAAGTTACCTAACCCTAAGTCCTAAACCCGGTTTGACACTCGACTTCAGGTACAGTCCTCCCTAAGACCGCTTTGACACTCGGCTACACGTACATTCCTCCCTAACACCGCTTTGACACTCGTCTTCACATACAACCCTCCCTAACCCTGCTTTGACACTCGACTTCACATACATTCCTCCCTAACCCCGATTTGACAAACTACAGACTTTGGTGGAGAAATATTTTTTTTTTATAGCTGAAACGAACCTGAACTTGATAGTTATGAAAGTTACCTAACCCTAAGCCCGCTTTGGCACTCGACTTCAGATACAGTCCTCCCTAACACCGCTTTGACACTCGGCTACACGTACACCGAAAGTCGTGAACCTGCTTTGACACTCGACTTCAGGTACAGTCCTCCCTAACATCGCTTTGACACTCGTCTTCACATGCAACCCTCCCTAACCCTGCTTTGACACTCGACTTCACGTACATTCCTCCCTAACCCTGCTTTGATACTCGATTTCACATACATTCCTCCATAACACCGCTTTGACACTCAACTTCACGTACATTTGTCCCTAACACCGCTTTGACACCCGAATTCATGTACATTCCTCCCTAACACCGCTTTGACACTCAACTTTACGTACATTCCTCCCTAACCCCAATTTACAAACTACAGACTTTGGTGGAGAAATATGTTTTTTTATAGCTGAAACGAACCTGAACTTGATAGATATGAAAGTTACCTAACCCTAAGCCCTAAACCCGCTTTGGCACTCGACTTCAGGTACAGTCCTCCCTAACATCGCTTTGACACTCGTCTTCACATGCAACCCTCCCTAACCCTGCTTTGACACTCGACTTCACGTACATTCCTCCCCTACCCTGTTTTGAAACTCGACTTCACATACATTCCTCCCTAACACCGCTTTGACACTCAACTTCACGTACATTTGTCCCTAACACCGCTTTGACTCCCGAATTCATGTACATTCCTCCCTAACACCGCTTTGACACTCAACTTTACGTACATTCCTCCCTAACCCCAATTTACAAACTACAGACTTTGGTGAAGAAATATTTTGTTATAGCTGAAACGAACCTGAACTTGATAGATATGAAAGTTACCTAACCCTAAGTCCTAAACCCGCTTTGGCACTCGACTTCACGTACAGTCCTCCCCAACACCGCTTTGACACTCGTCTTCACATTGACGTACTTTACTTGCTGACATCGCCTTGACACTCGACTTCACATACATTCCTTCCTAAGACCGCTTTGACACTCAACTTCCCATACATTCATCCCTAAGACGAACACCGCTTTGACACTCGACTTCACGTACATTTGTCTCTAACACCGCTTTGACACTGGAATTCTCGTACATGGCGCTAAATAATAATACAAGTGAGAAATGACTACATTGTAGTCAAAACCTGCGGCAGTGGCAATAATACAGTGAAAGGCATATCAGCGGAGGTAGTGGTAATTGTAGAAAAAAGCGCCATCTGCCAGTGTTTTCATGCCAAGGGAAGTAATTTCCAACTACTAACCCACAATTGTAGGAATTGCGTAATAGGTCTGATGCTATATATATTCACTTTCCCCGTTCAAAGTCCAACGATTTTGACTGGTCCGTGTCGTCTATACTGAATTGACAGACGAACTCACAATGATCACTTTGGCAATGTCTTGGTACAAGTATCGTGTATGCCAAGTTTCAAAACATTCGGATGAGCCGTTGATTTAAACAAATGAAAAAGGCTTTCAAATAATTGGAACTTCAAATATATTTCAAGGATTTAGTCATAGCGTGAAAATATACGCTCTTCAGTCTCCCTTCTCGCTTACTTTGCCGAGCGAAATGGAAAATTTATATTTCCTTCAAAGTTAATTTTCAATGAATTTAGTATCCGGTCTATCAATTTGATCTGTGAAACTACGGAATGGGGTTGAAGCATTTATCGAACTGTACAAAAGGCACAATGACACATTTTACTATTCAAATTGAGGCCTGTGACAGTCTTGATATTCGAGATTTGACAACGAGGTCAAATAGATCACTTGTTAATATCTACTAATATATGACGTGATTCCATTCGTAAAACTGATTGACAAAGTAACGTAAATTGTTATGTGTAGAACCAATAAATTCTAGCAGAAATGGGCTCTGATTTGAGAGAATGCTGTCAAATGCAATATGTTTCTGCCCATTGTCTGCTGCTACACAGACAGTCGCAAATGACTGTATGCAAATTAGCTGAACCACTGACAAGGTTGCGGCTCATCTTCCTTGGTATATATTAAGCAATTCAAGGATCTCAAAGTGTATATACATGTAAATACTGTTCAGTGAAAATGGTAATATCTGAAGCCAATGATGATGTGTCGATTGACAGTTTTTAACTGACTGACGTAGGAGAATAGAAGTCTGAACACAAATCAACGAAGTAATAATTCATGCCACCGAACATAGCTGCAAATGAATTCAAACGTGCCTGTGGACAGTTGTCATGTGAGATCGGAGGTTGAGAAGAAAAGTGTGGCAGAGATCACACTATCTTAACGCATGCGTATTTCAAAAAGTCACAAGAAGAAGAAGAACAACAACGCGAGCCTCTCGTAGACCTGCGTGCCGCAGGTACCAATCCAAAGTGCCGTATCTACCGCTGAGCAAAAGTATAACATTCAAACTACCGTCTTCATTCCACCGCTGAGGAAAAACTGCTTCAAAGCAAGGGAGACGATTCAATCCACCGTCTCCATTCCACCGCTGAGGAAAAGGAGAAGGCTATCAAACCACCGTCTCAATCTGCCGCTAACTAATAATACTATCCAAAGTGGCGTATCTACCGCTGAGCAAAAGTATAACATTCAAACTACCGTCTTCATTCCACCGCTGAGAAAAAACTGCTTCAAAGCAAGGGAGACGATTCAATCCACCGTCTCCATTCCACCGCCGAGGAAAAGGAGAAAAGCATCAAACCGCCAAAAGTATAATATTCAAACTACCGTCTTCACTCCACCATTGATGAGAAAGTGCTTCTAACCAAGGGAGACTATCCAAACCACCATCTCCATTCCACCGCTGAAGAAAAGGAGAAGGCTATCAAACCGCCGTCTCAGTCTGCCGCTAAATAATAATACAATCCAAAGTGCCGTATCTACCGCTGAGCAAAAGTATAACATTTAAACTACCGTCTTCATTTCACCACTGATGAGAAAGTGCTTCTAAGCAAGGGAGACTATTCAAACCACCGTCTCCATTCCACCGCCGAGGAAAAGAAGAAAACCATTAAACCGCCAAAAGTATAATATTCAAACTACCGTCTTCACTCCACCATTGATGAGAAAGTGCTTCTAAGCAAGGGAGACTATCCAAACCACCGTCTCCATTCCACCGCTGAAAAGGAGAAGGCTATCAAACCGCCGTCTCAATCTGCCGCTAAATAATAATACAATCCAAAGTGCCGTATCTACCGCTGAGCAAAAGTATAACATTCAAACTACCGTCTTCATTCCACCACTGATGAGAAAGTGCTTCTACGCAAGGGAGACTATTCCAACCACCGTCTCCATTCCACCGCCGAGGAAAAGGAGAATACCATCAAACCGCCGTCTCAATCTGCCGTTAAATAATAATACTATCCCAAAGTGCCGTATCTACCGCTAGATGGACAATGAACTGTTAAATGTCGCAACGCCATTTCTCTGAAAAGATACAGCATACAGACAGCTAGGATGATTACCACTCAGCCCCGACCACCCACCCCTTATGAAAATGTTTCAAACGCCGCTACGCGGCCTTTAAAACAGAAGGCATGCCTTAATAGTGGGAAGTCTATCTCTCTCGTGCTCTTTTACATGAAGTATGGACCGTGATTGCATATGTGAACATTGACATCTGGAGATGGTTGGTATCGATTATTTGGGAGTTCTCTGCCTTTAATTGGTAAATACTCAGTCCAGTCTACTATGTCCAGGCTACATGAGCCGAAGTGGACTTTACGGGTTGATATTTGTTAACACATAGCGTGCTCTGACGAGCTTGAGCTGTCAGAAACTAGCATGAATAAATATAGAACAGACATAGTCTGACTTGTAGGCTAGGTGTACTTGATGGGAATGAGATTTTTCTAACATCAAAATAATCATTAGTCTAACCATCAACACCAAGAGAGTGTGAGATACCTTGGTGAATGTGATGCTTTGGTCACACATAAAGCAACAGTGAACAAAACAGCAAATAAAATAAAATAAAACTGAAAAAATATTAAATAAAATGAAAAGATTTAATATAATACAAATATTGTATAATTTATTAATGTATTATTGTCTTGGTCCTTTTCCAAAAGTAGTTACTGGTAGGTAGTAAAATATGGTATTGGCGTTCAGCCTACATGGCGAAGGACGAGATCACGTGGTGGGCGACGTCATGTGTTTGAAACCTTATACGACACTTCGAATCATGGCTTGAAATTAGACTTGAAGTCGGAGAAATACAACTTTATTATACCTTGCTCGGTTTGACTAACAAAAAAATCAAAATTTCATTTCGTGCACGAAGTGGACTTATAAAAATTACAATTAAATTGAAACCGGGTTACATGGGCGATGTCAATTCGACCGCCGCTGTGACTATTTTAATAGTATTTAAATTTAGCCAGTCATGTTGCACTTGTGAATTTCAATAACAAGAGGCAAAAACTGATCCGCGAATCTGAATAGTAATTGGAATCGAGTAACAAGGAACTGCACATTTTCTCAGAATGACATATCCGATTTCAGGACTTGGCAATTTAATCGTGACTAGCAAAACGCCCGTCACCCGGATGTGGATGGAGCCTAACTTAATTATCGCATTTGTACATATTGAAGCATATATGCCTAGGGAATGAGTTCGGGAACTAAATATATCGGCTTTCTCATTCATATAATATTTTTCGAAATATCAAATATAGTTGAACACTGATGGAATATTAAAAATCATGACAATAAAGTAGCATCCAAGCAACAAATTACTGACATTAAAATAAGAGTCATGCCATCACACATCAGCGATTTTACCATCTAATCAGACCTTACGAGGCCCTACATTATTTGCAGTATGTGTCAAATTGAAGAATTAGTGACAAAAACAATTTGTTTTATCAATCTGAAAACTCAAGTCATATCAGGCCCTGCTATAGTATCATTAATTTCTCACCTTTTAAGTGGCTGTAACTGTAGTTGTAATACTCGGTATGCTTAAGGTCATCTAATAATAGGAAATACAGGAAATCTTGAAATTAAATAAAATATGAAGAAATTTTCCATCACATTTAAATCTTCAAAAATATATGTCATAGGAACAAATCAGCTGGGGATACTCAACTGGCTGAGATAGTTATAATCAATAATTTTTATCAGTGCGAAATACCCGTGTATTTTCTACCTTCCTGTGCATTATATGGACCTGGGGTTAAACGGCTGACTGTGGCGAGCTGGGAGTGAGACGAAGCCAAAGCGAACGCGCGTGCCGTGCCCCTTATTCTTGGATATGTCAGTTATGAGAACTAGGGCTTTGGCTGCAACTAAATATGGTTTTGGTATACATGTCATCTCAAGCTACAGCTCTGTAATTTGCTGTTTTAATAAAGGGTAGGTGTCCATGTACATGTGTAACAGCAGCAACATACTCCCATTTGAAATCGCGATAGTTGACAATAAAAGGAAATTAGGGTTACCATAATTAAGTTTAAGCGAAGGTCGCTGTCTAATGTTACCGTGATTAGGGGAGATTGGGGTACACTGGGGCATTTTTCATCTCTTTGCAAAAATCTCCGTTATTATTGTTGTGTAGTGTAGCCTTCTATACTCTGGTTATAACTTATATTTAGTTTGACATAGTCATACAAAAAATTCTGAAATATCTGTTATACTTTTCTCCAGAATTCGTTTTTAAAAACGTAAAAAATGTGTCCCAGTTTGCCCCACTTTGGGGTAGTCTGGGACACCCACTGGGGTGCGATGGGACAATAATCAAAATACATTTTACAAAAAGTATATACTAATATGTTGTAATAGTTTAGAAGATTCAACAGCGATGGTTAATTTAGTGGCTATCTTAGACCCCTGTTTTAAGTAAAATATTTCCCAGGGGCCAAATTTTAGAGAAAAAAAATATTTTGTGTTATTCTCATTCCAACGAAAGCTATTGACTTTGAAAGTATTAGTAAAACTCATCAAATCTGATAGGATTGGCAGTTACTTCCATCGAGGAAACAAAATAATGCACTTTAATAGCATTTTAGGATGAAAGTAAATTTCACCATTTGATTACTATTGTTCCAGTGTCCCCCGGCAAAAGTGCCCCAGTCCACCCGGGTGCATGATATTTTCCGTTTTATGAAAAAACTAATACATACACCTGAGATAATAAATCGATAATTATCGATAATTTAATTATATCGATTTATTATCTCAGATGTATGTATTAGTTTTTTTTCATAAAACGGAAAATATCATGCACCCGGGTGGACTGGGACACTTTTGTCGGGGCAAACTGGGACAATAGTAATCAAATGGGGAAATTTACTTTTATCCTAAAATGCCTTTGTCATCCACTCTCGGTAGTAACACAACAGCAATGAAGTACTGCTGAAAACTTGGTACAACAAAATATCATCCTCAGTCCTAAAAATTTACTTGGACTGCTCAAAAACAATTTGTTTGCCCCTAATTTTTTTCAATTATAGTTTTTATTTGTAATCAATATAGGTGTTGTATGGGGGTGGTAGCTTTCTGTTGATAATATTGTAATGTGCTTCCTGTACTTCACGAAGGAGCTGGACGGCTTGTCCCACTGTGTCCCATGTCCCACTGTATACCCCAATCTCCCCTACAGTTTCAATGTTGATTGTGAGTTATCGCCCTTATATTAGACTTTCCAATTTAATTCACGAGGCGGGTCTTTCATCAACTATCTGGAATTTGTTTCTGAAAATGTTAGTGATGGATTTGGTTTTTTCGATTTGCCACCGAAACTAGAGAATATCACGTTAGAGTTTTTCCAGTATCACAGATTCGGACAATCACGATATACCAGGCCGCACCGATTCGTACTTGTGAATCACAATATGATTATATTAGTCTGAATATCTGCCCATTATACACATTGGATATGGCGTAAAAGTTCATGTATAAGAACAAATTGCCTGGATATCTTAAGCCGTTTGATGAATGTGAGTGTTTCCATATTTTGGCTTGTATACTGAAATTCAGTAAATATGAATTTAGATATCTGTAAACATTTGAATTTTCTATAGTGTGTCCTGTCATTATAGAATTTACGTCATTATTATCTTAAATTCTCATTAAAGGACATTCTGTGTTTCACATTTTATTAAAAAAAAAAATACTTCTCCACTCCAATAAGTGTATAGTCTTTAAATTTGATGCTGTTTTTAAAATCAAACAGTGATTGGTAGAATTTACATAATCCTCTCCTTTTCATACTTTTAATTTCAATGACGTCAGATTGTTTGCTATTAATATTCTTATGAAGACACCGCATATTTGATGGGCCATCAAATGTTGACATTTCCAAACTGAGCTCATTCTCTGGCCTCAAGCGTAAATAGTGTTACACTGCCAGACATGTATGGGTTACTTTGCTATGAGATAGTTTTACATGTCCTCAATCTATAAGACGCTTAATTTTGAAATATCAGTTATTATAAAGTAGGCCTATGTTCTGCAGAATTAAATGTTTCACTACCAGTGTTCTACAATTCAACTGGCCCAGTGAGGCTGTGTAGGGTTGATGAGTGCGCATATCAGTTTGATCAAACTCCACACAAGGCATATAGTATTTCATTCGAATTGCCTGACCGGAGAGCCTCATCTAATTTCATATCTTTCATCTCATGGGATGTTTAAATAAACATGCTTGTATTAATTCCAGCTAGTATAAAGTATAAAGTATAGCATATGTATGATAGACATAAATAACTGTCATGTTATCGAACGATTACATGGCTGGATACCATTGCCAACAAACACACAAAGTACATTTTGGCTTCATGTCCCCCTCCCAACGCCACCTGGTTCCCGTGGAAATAGCACACCTCCACCTTCTATCACCATAGATGTTCGTACTATACAATCATCTTAAGGATGTCCGCTGGTGATTTTTGGCTTTAGCGGCCGTTTTGCCGGTTTTTCCTATTGGGTTTTCTCCCTTGCCCAGGTTAAGAGATAGGGATTTCCATTAAAAGCCTTCTAGCTGAGAATTTTGCATAGCAACATCCATCCAATTTGATAAATTGATAAATTGATAGACTTTGTGATTATCTGCAAACAGTTAGAATATAAGAAAAACTTAAATGCTAATTATATGATTTTTTCATGAATATGCTTCAAAATAGGGCTATTCCCTATGTTTTCTGGGTTATCAAATGGAGCATGGAAAGTCCACTTAATGTTGCCCACAGCTTAAAAAATGCACACCAACCTATATTTTTTTCTCCGTTTTCCCCCATATTACGCAATTATGAATGCAACAACACACATTATTGAACAAGCAGCCAGAGGATGCTAGGTCCCCCGCCAAAATGGCAGCAATATTTATAAGCGCTGTCGGTTTCAGAAGATATTCATGAGGATGGCAACAGCTACTTCACAGGCGTAAGAAGCAGAGGGGTCTTTCCACCTTCCCAGGTTTTGAGATCAACTCCGAATGGCTGACTGAATGTTGATTGCTACTGTAATATATTTTCTTTACCATGTCCATGTAGCATGAAAATTATGTAACCGAAATGCAACCCCAAGAGACAACTCATGGCCATTATCTGCAAACTAAATTTGACAAGAATATGAAGGCATCCTGAACCTATTGCCCAGAAACCAAATTTAGACTTTGCCACAAGGAGTCACCACCTGTAGGTGCAAGCAGGCAAAACACAATCCCAAATGACATCTCATGTCATGGTATCGGCATATGAACTTTGAGAGTTATTGCCGGTACTAGATGCCCACCGGTGTTCATGTTATTTGGGGCGGGTCACATATGAATACAAAATTTGAGAATAATCTGATGAGCAGTTGCCAAATTATTGCCCGTAAACAAATTTTTCCACCAGGAGACGCCACCTGTAGGCAGAAGCGGAAAAAATACAATCCCAAGGAACATGGTATCGTGGGGACATCTGCATACCAAATTTGAGAAGAATCCGATGAGGGTCCACAAGTTATTGCCCAGAAACCAAATTTAGATTTTGACACCAGGTGACGCCACCTCTAGGCGCAAGTCAGTGAAATGCATTATCAAGCGACATCTTATGTCACGGTACATTCATACAAAATTTGAGAAGAATCCGATGGTCAGTTCTCAAGTTATTACCCGGAAACGAATTTGTGATGTTGCCACCAGGTGGCGCCACCTGTGAGTGCAAGTGAGCGAAAGGCAATCCCAAGCAACAGCTCCTGGCATGGTAAATGCATGCCAAATTTGAGAAGAATCCGATGAGCCGCAACGTTTCTCATGTTACCCAGAAAGGTACATATGTAGGATATTTCAAAGAAATTCGACCAAGTGTTTCTAAGTTATCACTTGCAGCATGGAATAATGGAATGAACTCTAGTGGCGCCACCTCCGGGTGGATTTTGCTGAAATGCATCACCAACGGTGTTTTGTCGCAGGGAATGCATTTACCAAATTTCGAAGAAATCCGACAAATTGTTCGAAAGTTATCGCTCGCGAAGGATTTGAACAAACATGAACGGACATGCATTAAAGATTGGAACAAGACCCAGTGGCGCCACCTACAGGCGGATCTTGCTGAAACGTAATACCAGCGACGTCTTGTCGCAAAGAATGCAGATGCCAAATTTCGGAGGAATCCGACAAAGCATTTAGGAGTTATCGCTTATGAAGCATTTGCACGAACATCCACGGACATGCACTAAAGATTGGAACAAGACCCAGTGGCGCCACCTACAGGCGGATCTTGCTGAAACGTAATACCAACAGACGTCTTGTCGCAAAGAATGCAGATGCCAAATTTCGAAGGAATCCGGCAAAGCATTTAGGAGTTATCGCTTATGAAGCATTTGCACGAACATCCACGGACATGCACTAAAGATTGGAACAAGACCCAGTGGCGCCACCTACAGGCGGATCTTGCTGAAACGTAATACCAACAGACGTCTTGTCGCAAAGAATGCAGATGCCAAATTTCGGAGGAATCCGACAAAGCATTTAGGAGTTATCGCTTACGAAGTATTTGCACGGACATGCACGGACATGCACGGACATGCACTAAAGATTGGAACAAGACCCAGTGGCGCCACCTACAGGCGGATCTTGCTGAAATGTAATACCAAGAGACGTCTTGTCGCAAAGAATGCAGATGCCAAATTTCGGAGGAATCCGACGAAGCATTTAGAAGTTATTGCTTACGAAGTATTTGCACGGACATGTCCGTGCATGCACGGACATATAGAAGCAAGACCCCAGTGGCGCCACCTACAGGCAGATCTTGCTGAAACGCAATACCAAGAGACATCTTGTCGCAAAGAATGCAGATGCCAAATTTCGGAGGAATCCGACAAAGCATTTAGAAGTTATTGCTTACGAAGTATTTGCACGGACACATAGAAGCAAGAACCATTTTAAAGTCCCCGGCCGCGTTGCGGCGGGGGACAAAAAGTTAATTACTTTGATTTACCAGCAGCGGACATCCTTAATGACAACGGGTCTTTTAACGCAGGTATACCTGTATGCTCAATTACATGTATACTCAATTATATATTTCTGTTTAATGTCTCGTTTTATTGTTATTGTTTCAAGTCACTTTCCCCGACTTCCACATGTATCCAGACGAAGGTTCAGGACCTTTCAATCCCAAACAATCGTGGACCCCAGTGCATATATCTTTTTTAATTTCTTGCTTTTAGTTTACCCTCACCAGCTCCAAAACTGTCTTGACGGAGTTTCGTGCTATTTCGACTAAGTATGTGGTTGCAAAAATGTGGTTGCTCACAAACAAAGCAACAAACAAACGAACAGACAGAAACGGTTTGGTGAATTAAATTGAGAATGGCGTAAAACCCGGAGGAGGAGGAGATAGGAGAAAAAATATGAACATATATATTCACTGCGGAATGTAGCCATATGTGAGATTTTGTTGTTGTCAAGAAATAACTTACCGTTACATCCTCACTATCCACCCGTTACACCCTCACTATCCACTTCCTTATTTGGAAGATTATTTATCAAATGTTATTCACTGAATAATTCAGTCTAGTTTATAAATTACAATAATCTGCTTAAATGAATCATACTATCATACAACATTACATATTTTACCAAATCCCTCCAGAGCCACGCCCATAGACCTCAGCCCCTCTCCCCCATCACCCTACTATGTTATACTTTTGTTCATTTTCTATTTTTGGTCCGCAGTCACCGTTAAATGTCATGATCAAATTGTATTCGGGCTAAAGTCTGTCACCGTCATTCCATACATGTAGCTCTCACGGCTTTCCGACTAAAAAATGTTCCCGGCCCTCGACTGGGCATTGGATGATTTGTTTATGTCTCTCCAGTGACTGCGCAGATGTTCTGATAAATTAGAATCATCTCCCCACCATAACGATAACTATTTAATAAAGACAAACACGTTCACATATGTTATAGTACGTAAATGTATACTGCATTTCGCTTGTGAACAGTGGGTTTTATCCCTTCTTATTGATTTCTTTTGGCTCTAAGTGACCTTGTCCAATGGCTTAAGTATCCCTTGTCGCCCATATGACAGCGATGCTCTACGCCAGCTCTGCGGTAGATACTCTCGCTGAAAACGGCCCCAGAACGAGTATTGTCGATGTGTCGGTGTCCATCACAGTTGCTTTGTTGGGCAGGTGGCTAAAATTTGAATTCTTTATCTGGCACGAACATGCAAGCTCCCTGTGCGCCTGCGTGTTATCCAATTCCTGCGTATTATTTGTGTTGGTAGTAGGGTGAGGAAGATGGGGTCCAAGCGTAATGTTATAGATCACCTATAATGTAGGTCAAATTTTTATTAAAAGCAGGTCAGGTCAGAACTTGCTGGTAACAGTCCCCTAATGCACGTTCATGCCAAATATCAAGGTTCTAATGTCAATGGTTCTCCTTATTTTGCCGACGAAATGATTCGGATGGACTGACTGACTGACTCATTACCGGACAATTTGCAAATGAAAGCCTACTTCGTAGGAATAATGGTTTCTGATTGGTCGAAGCTGTAGTTCACGCAGTTTCAGAGACTTGGTGTATATACGTTAATAATTGCACGAAATAAAGAGCCGGTGTCGTATTTCACCCAGGTGTGCTCTAGGTGAGTGCCTCTGGAGAATCGATAATGTAGGTATCCTGACAAAGTTTCACGGCCTTCCGACAAAAAAGTGACAGCCATTTGGACGAGAGATGCCCTATTCAAACTTTTTTGTTTTATTAGGTTATCTCGGTGACCCCATTACCATCCTGGTTAAGTTTCATGACATTTCGACAAAAACTGTGACCGTCCGCCCCGAACAAACGAACAAACAAACAAACAGGCGCTTACTAAAATTATATTGAGATGATAGATCAGCTGTTCCGAAAACTGTCCTTTGAAACTTGGCCATACAGTCAATATATTGTCATTTATTATCCTGGAGATGTAACTCTATAGCATCGTATTACTCAGAAAATAACCTGAGTAATCCTGTTGACATTTGACCCCTTTCCCGTTTCTCCGAATCAATAAGCGTCATCGTTCTGTTGGATATCAACTAGACAAGGCCTGTATCCACATAAGAAAGTTTAATCCCCGTGGCAAAACAGGATGCCCTACTTCACAGCTAATAACTAATCACATGTCTTTTCTTGCCAAATCGTACAATTCTTCAACAGCGAACCGACGATATTGGAAATATCCCTGCAAGATAGAACCTCTACTTGAGGGGGTCAGTATCCATTGACACGTGCCGTATAGACATGTATCTACATGTGATTTCTCGACTTTCCATATTAATCTTCCTCATCAGAATTTCATCGAACACCTTATTTCATTAAAAATATCAATAAAACTGGGCACCGGTATGTTAATATCAGAAACCATAAGGCTTTCTGCAGTTCTACAGCAATCAATGAATATCTTTCTTGCGATATTTCTTTGTCTAAGCATGGACTTCTCATTAACCAAATGTATGTAAACTTCGGCAATACCATATACCAACAGCGTATAGGTACAATGGGTACAAATTTTGCACCACATTTGGCAGAAATATATCTGTTCTCGTATGAATACGCCTATATGCAGAAATTGTCAAAAGGTAACGTTCCAAAGCCAGGTCCTTTTCATTCATCAAACGCTATTTACACGATCTCCTAGCACTGGATAATCCCTATCTTAGCGAGACTGTGGAGGATATGTACCTCCTTTACAAGAATGACCAGGACTTTCTCTCACGTCGAATCTATGACAAAACAAACGATTGCAATCTTGAATAGTTAATTATCCATATTCCAGAATGACCTGCACACGACGTCTACATATATCGCCTAGTAGCATTTGCTAAATCATGTGCAGACTGACGAATCCAATCAAAGCCATAGAATATAGTCCGTGAGCTACTGGGGCTCACCTTGCACCCCCCACTACAGACCGAAACTATGTTTTTATGTGCCTTAGGACATGTCAAATAAGAAACAATTTGTTAACAGTCGATAAACTGGGACTCACTACCCTTTTAATCACTTTGAAATTACTCCTGTGTTAATAAGTACAATTTTTGTGACAATAGGGGGTAGGGTTACAAGAATAGTCTTATCTTCCATAATTATTATCCAATCTTTATAATGTTGGCCACATATTATTCAGCATTGATTGCTGCATCGAATATTTACAAGATAATATCACTATTTGTTGGGTATGACGTCACACAGGGACCATACATACAAAAGTAGGAGTAGTAGCGAAAGCGGGCGTTTTGGGGTGCGCGAGGGTTTGCTTAAGCGATTGAGGGGCCATTCTTGGTTCGAATGCGTCGTGTGAGGTGTCAAAGTGAAGCCCTCGGTATGTAGACCACGACTTCAGGGATCTCCACATGATCTGTGACGTCATTGGTGACGTCATCAGTAGGAGTACTAGCCAAAGTAGGCATTTTGAGGGTGCGAAGGAAGGTTTTTGGGGTAGAGATGGACCATCCGTGGTCTAAATGGACCGTGTGGGGTGTCATCTTGTAACTCTCTGCATGTAGACGACGAATGGTATGGTTTTTGTTGGAAGTGCTACTCATGCGCAGTACAGCAGTAGTAACAAAAGATGTAATTTTGGGCTTGGGCAATGACATGTTTGGGCAATCAAGGGACCCATGTTTGGTCCAAATGGACAGGTTGGGATATCCTAGTGAAGCTTTCGTGGGATAGTCAGACAGGCGTGTTTTTTATTGGAATTCAGGCCAATCTGCACATGCGCAGTTGGGGTGTAGTAAGTAAAGTGGTCATTCTGGAGGTGCGCAGGGGTATATCTGAGAGATTGAGGTCCTATATCTCATCCAAAGATGGAGTGTAGAGTGTCATCTTGAAGCTCTCGTGGTGTAGACCACGACTTGAGAGATTTCCATGTCATCTGTGACGTCATCAGTACGAGTGGTAACGAAAGCGACCATTTTAGGGGTGCGTAGTAGTGTGTTTGCGTGACTGAGGGACCATTCTTGGTCCGAATGGGGCGTGTGGGGTATTATATCGAAGCTTTCGTGGAACAGCGTCCGACTGGTCCGGTATGGCTAGCATGCGCAGACAGCAAATAGTGGAAAAGGGGCACTGGAATGGAATTTTAGCCTAGAGGTGAACCATCCGTGGTCTGAATGGGTCGTGTGGGGTTTCGTAGTGAAGGGCTCATAGGGTAGCGTCGGATTGGACTGCTGTGTAGCCTAGTATCATCGTTCTGCAAATGTGCAGTCTGACAGTAGTATTGAGCTCTTATCCAATCAGAAGCCGCCATTTGAGAAACTACAGAGCTCGGAGCTGTGGGATGGGTCGGTTGAGAACTTGGAGCTCGGAGCTCTTGAAGTCGGAGCTCTCGGAGCTCGGAGCTCTTGGAGTCGGAGCTTGGAGGTCTTGGAGATAGAAAGTGATGTCAACGCAGGCATGCGCACGTACCTGTGGTACACCCTGTACACTACAGCACGTAGTGCATATGGTACACCAGGATGCGTGCGATGATACCAGTCCAATCAGACGCTACCCCACGAGCCCTTCACTACGAAACCCCACACAAACAATTCGGACCACGAATGGTCCACCTAGAACCTAAAATCCCATTCAAGTGACCCTTTTCCACTACTTGCTGTCTGCGCATGCTAGCCATATCCCCTACTTCTATGACACACCGGACCAGTCGGACGCTGTTCCGCGAAAACTTCGATATGATACCCCACACGTCCCATTCGGACCAAGAATGGTCCTTCAGTCTCTCAAAAACACCACTACGCACCCCTAAAATGACCGCTTTCGTTACCACTCGTACTGATGACGTCACAAATGACATGGAAATCCCTCAAGTCGTGGTCTACACTACGAGAGCTTCAAGATGACACCCTACACTCCATCTTTGGATGAGATATAGGACATCAATCTCTCAGATATACCCCTGCGCACAGAATGACCACTTTACTTATTACACCCCAACTGCGCATGCCCAGATTGGCCTTAATTCCAATGAAAAACACGCCTATCTGACTATCCCACGAAAGCTTCACTAGGATACCCCAACCTGTCCATTTGGACCAAACATGGGTCCCTTGATTGCCCAAACATGGGTCCCTTGATTGCCCAAACAGGTCATTGCCCACGCCCAAAATGACATCTTTTGTTGCTACTGCTCAACTGCGCATGAGTAGCACGATACGACTTCCAACAAAAACCATACCATTCGTCATCTACATGCAGAGAGTTACAAGATGACACCCCACACGGTCCATTTAGACCACGGATGGTCCATCTCTACCCCAAAAACCTTCCTTCGCACCCTCAAAATGCCTACTTTGGCTACTACTCCTACTGATGACGTCACCAATGACGTCACAGATCATGTGGAGATCCCTGAAGTCGTGGTCTACATACCGAGGGCTTCACTTTGACACCTCACGACGCATTCGAACCAAGAATGGTCCCTCAATCGCTCAAGCACACCCTCACGCACCCCAAAACGCCCGCTTTCGCTACTACTCCTACTTTTGTATGTATGGTCCCTGTGTGACGTCATACCCAACAGATAGTGATATTATCTTGTAGATATTCGATGCAGCAATCAATGCTGAATAATATGTGGCCAACATTATAAAGATTGGATAATAATTATGGAAGATAAGACTATTCTTGTAACCCTACCCTCTATTGTCACAAAAATTGTACTTATTAACACAGGAGTAATTTCAAAGTGATCAAAAGGGTAGTGAGTCCCAGTTTATCGACTGTTAACAAATTGTTTCTTATTTTACATGTCCTAAAGCACATACAAAAAACATAGTTTCTGTCTGTAGTGGGGGGGGGGGGTGCAAGGTGAGCCCTATTAGCTCAGGGACTAATATAATTGCAGAAATTTGTCCAACAGGCCTATACCACCGAAATGCAAAGATTCGCAAATCCTGTGATAAATATCTTACGCTGACGGCAAAATACTATTGTAGCGTACAAGATATCTGGTCCTAGATTTCGTAACTTAACACTGGGCCAGGGACCGATTCAATATCATGTGCTTTACAACCCAATGATGTTCAAATGAACGGGCACAATCAAAGTGTCTTTGGGATATATACACTGGAAAATGACTTGGAAATTCATTTGGACAAATAATAATGGTCAGTGATTAAGATTTGATGTAAAGGACATCATAACGTCTTGCCGACTTCATTGAAAACTGTCGAACGCTTCTCTCTTGTTAGAAGTTAGCTTGTAGCTTGTGTTATTTCTATTTCATACGCATTTGGAATTGGTGCTGTCATACGCAATAGGCCTTTGGATTATTGACGCGGAAAATGTTTCATAGACGACGGTTGAATATTGAATGTCGAATCTGACGCTCGCTTTCTAGCTGGACTCCAGTCTAGATTAACGGCATACGCTAAGTGAATTCCCTCTCCATCATGAAGTCCTAACTGATATGAAAGCACAGCAACAGGGTGATATTGAATATCTATTCGGGGATCGTCATTAAAACTGCTAGAGTTAAAACAATAAAACAATGATAAAAGAATAGCGAATGTATCCCAGACGATAAAGATGGGAAGGTTAACTATACGGTACTTAGGAAAATCCAACAGCTGTCACTCTGACTCTAATCTGAAGAAACGTTCAAGCCGCACGTCGCTCAGCACTCAAGATCTGACCCCAATACGCTATTGTAACCCAATATTGTAAAGCCTACAATAAACCATGTATTTCCCAAATGTGTTTCGTAAACTCATTCTATCAATTGAAACGGGTGACTTTCGTAATGTAGTACCGCATATTACCGCATATTCATGCCAGGTGTGAGACTGGAGGGCAGGTTCACGCACATGCGTTTTTTTCACGACAGCCAGCAACTTCAAGGTATTTTGTCTGAGCGCCTGTTCAAGAGTTGGAGAAAATCGCACAAAAATATAATTTTAGAATTTTAGTGCAAGTAAGCGGCCCGAGATGGTGGCGTTGCTGGCACTCGTGAAAAAACGCATGTGGGTGAACCTGCCATTCATTTTCGCGCCTGATATGAATATGCGTAAATATGCGGTACTTCTGGGATTACAATGTGGCTTATTACCTCAACCTACCCCAAAGGAGGGATAATATGGTCTAATAACTACCAAACCGACATTTGTGTTGTTGCGAATCGGATGATATCATACCTTCAGGAACAATATATTATACCAGGCTGAATTAATTCGGATTTCGATCAAACCATTGCACTTCTGCGGTCATGCCACACATTGACAAAATTAGCAATGACCAATGAAAAGAAAGACTTCAGCTTAACAATTCTAGGACTAAACTGCGTCTTACTTCACATAAATTAAGTGATACCCCGGCTGCCCCCGATATATTATTACTCCCGTCCTTCCCTGACCCCAAATTGCTGACTAAAATAATAAATACATTACAAGCGTCTGGTCCGTCATTCATAATTCAGACGTCGTCCATCAAAGAATATCCGCGTCCATAATCCAATGATCGTTTCCATATTCCATATGACAGCATTAGCACCAAATTCAAAAAGACAATCATAGTATACATAAACATAGGCTAGTTTCCTGCAAGAGAATGCTCAACCAACATGAGGTGCGACGTAATTCAACCAATTCTCTGTCGTCAATGGGTATCATAACAGCATGATGAGGTGGAATGGTTTGATCGGAATCCCGAGCAATTAACCTGGCACGATATTAGATAGGATACGGCTTTGTGAATATTTCAGTCGAGCAAGTTCTCGAAGAATATAAACGAAACAAGATTACTGTATGCATTTCAATGGCGTCCGATACGACATTCATTATTCAGCCATCGCCCACAAAAGAATTTCCGCGTCAATAATCGAAATACCATTTCCGTGCGACAAATAGCATCAATTCCAGATATGCGTAGAACAAACATGTGTAACTGTTGGAGTACGATACTACAATGACACACGCAGTATAAGAAAACATCTGCACCTGGCATGCATTAGTCCTTGGACGAGCGGTTTAGAAGACTGGGGGAAAGCCGATATGGAATTTCAGATTGACTGTTAGGTTCTAGCAGCTCAACCAATTGTATATCAACTTGCGAACCTAATTTGTCTCCAAGACATTATGAAGTTTGCACGTTGCAACCTTAGACATGAACCTCAGTTCATTTGACGATACAATTTAACTAAACCGGGACTTCAGTGTTTACTCTGTGATTGTTCATCGAATTCGTGCACATTTTTCACCGTGTCGGTTACAGTCAAATTATTATGTACTTTCCTCCAAATGTAAATACGGCCTATCATGTTGGGCGTCAGATTCTACATACAATATGCAATGTTCACGTCGGGTCACCTAGGTTAACCAACGTTAAGCCCTGTCAATATTTGGATGATGACCGGGTGCTTTACTGGCTGGGCTGATCATTAGCCAGAATAATAGGAACTGAGGGCGCTCTCGTGCCCTGGCCTATGTAAGCACCGTCGTGATATGATTGAAAATTAGTTGAAGACGACGTTAAATCCTAGTCACTCACCTATTGTGCTTGGTAGCAATACAGCTCATGCATTTCTAAAAAATACCTAAACCCCTGCCGTTTGAGACATACTGGATATTATCAGTTGACCTACTTCATTCGAGAAAACAGTCCTATTCTATTACTGAAGGTCATATGTGGCGGTCCATGTCGTCCCACGTTAAACAGATAGGCGGTTCATCGGCATATAGACCCGATGTACTACTCATGTCTTTCACAAGCAGGATCACAGATGTTGGAACTGGTCAAATGTGTGGATGTATTTGAAAACCCTCCATTGGGACTTGTTGACCAAACCACTCCGTATTCGATCTCTATTCCGAGTCAATCATAACGTCTCCCTGAATACCGGATGTACAAACTTCGATATAGATAACTCGGAATTGTTTGAATAGCTGGTTGATACTTCATGGCATGAATTCATCCAACTTTACATACCTTCAATACTCCTTCCGTGGTCGATCGTATTGGCCGTATTCTTGATATCCCTGATTTCGTCTGCCATGGTCGATATCATCTGATCTAAGGTTGACCATTTCTGCGTCTCGCTGTTCGCATTCTTCACTACCTGCGTCATTTTCTGGTCAGTTGCAAGCAGAGCCATTCGGGTTTTCTTTGCGTCAAACGCTGAAGAAGTTGCTTTCCTCTTTATGTCCAGTAGTAAATTGCCAATCTCCACATATCCATTCTTTTCAGCGGCCAGGCCATTTTTTAGATTCTGTAAACTAGCGTTCATATACGCAAGATGGAAGTCCGTATGCACACTGGTAGGGACAGTCTGTGTAGTAATTTGACTCGATGTGCAATTGGCCGAATTTAACTGATGTTGTATTTTCTCAAGCTCTTCGCTTAGTATTATTCTGGATTGTCGTTCGAAGTGCAGGAGACTGAGAAGTACGTCATATTTCTTGTCCAAAGCTTTCAGTTGTTCCTCCAGTGTTCCAGAGGACGAAGTTGCCGGTAAATGTGCTAGAAACTCAAAGAACACCGGTATCAAATGGATGAGATGCATCGCAATGTCAGTTCATGTACATTCCACAATGTATCTGGCAATGAATGTATGTTAACAAGCCACAATCAGTGCGAGCCAGAGGTCCATACGCCACGTAAGGATCCGAGACCCCGCATACAATAGCCAAGTCTGGGGACAACATTAATGTGTCTAGACTCAGGCTTTTCAGCTGCATAAAGCCTTAGACAATGGCTACCTACATGAACTATCTACCCGAGCGAGGCTGGAGTAATTTCTTACGCCATCCTCCCACTTCATTATAATAGAAATGTATCTTTTGCTATTAAGGATACGCAACCCCCGTGGGATCAAGATTTGTCATTTGTTTTATTTCATTATTTGAATGTTCAGTATTGGGTCTAGTATTTGGTGAAGAAAATGAAATCAAAATTCCAAACAAAATTAGTTCGATTTTGGGTTTGAAAATTTTGTTCCTAAAGTAAGTTAAACAGAATATGTTTGGAGGTCCGGTGCCCTACTGGCAACAGATTAACCTTTTGCGTGACTGTATATTGTGAGGCGTTATTGCCTGCACATTAATAAACAGGAGAGCGGCCTGGGATTTGCTCAGACACCTACCGTGCGGCGATTAGCAAAGGTGTCCATCCTAACAGTTTTCAGCAAGTTTTTTTTAAAGCTTAATTCGGATTTAACCCTACCTGGTCGGGGGAGGGGGGGAGGCATTATGGCCTCCCCTACCCAACTTTCTGCACTATCTCCGGAACGGCAAAAAATGGAGAGCCGAAGCTCCGTGATTTTATAGTTTATCTTATTCGGGTCATTTTGAACCTATTTGCATAACCCCCCGAGCAGAGAATCATGGGTAAATTCAAGATGGCGCCCACGTGGTGTCCCAGAAAAGTGATGTTTTTGTCATATTTTTTCAAAATTTCTGCTTTTCCGCCACGAAAAGTGGCCAAAAACTGTTCTATTTCATATCACATTAATATCTGCTAATTTTTCATGCAGTTTTTGTGGAGAAATTGCAAAAAAAAATGAAATCGGAAAATCTGACCGAAAATCGACCAAAAATACCATTTTTGAAAATGACGTCACTGTGACGTCATCAAAGCGGCCATCTTGGATTTTTTTTACATTTTCTGGTAGAGCTTGACCCAAGGGTATAGTGTAATAAGATAGGCTGAAATATGTAGGCAGGTGACTAGGTTATATATGACAGGTTGCAAAATGCATTTTGTAACAGAATTCAGGAGAAATATTAGGATTATTCCTTCAATTGTATAGCCGGACGGTTTTTGTTCGATTTCTAGCGTTTCATTTTTTACCAAAATTCAAGATTTCAACTCTTATTCCTCGAAAAGTATATATGCTACGCTTGTGAAATTTGGCATGCCTGTTATTTACGTAGTGATCTAGTAAACAGCCTATCAGATTCGGCTTTAGTTTTTGAATTTATCGACTTTTAATGTAGAAAATTGTAAGATAATAGTTTTTTGTCAATTCATTTCAGTTAAAATGCTATAAAAGTAGAACTAGGCACAATTTAAGAAAACTGAGACGCCATTCACCAGTTCTAGTTATCTATCAAATTTGAAATATGTTAAACAGTTTTCACGAAATTTCAATTGAAAAGTGGAGGCTCTCGTTTTCATTTCATTTTTTTTTTATATTTAAGTATTTTCTACGCGATAGTAGCGACAGTCATGCGAATTACATAAGTGAATTCCACTGAACATATGCATTCGTAAAATATACACATTATTATTGTTACGATGACTATTTATTGCTACAGAAGACATAAACAAGGGGTGTACAATTCAGCCTGAACGGGGGGGGGGGAGCAATGTATCCTTAATAGTGGGGCGGATAACCAGTATAACGCTTCAAATGGTGATACAAGCATGAAACTTGGTATAAATATCCCCATTGGATATTTATTCAAGAAAATTAATTGAGCCATCAGAAAATTCAAGATGGCGGCCATATTCAAGATGGCCGCCAATATTAACCATTTAAATACACATACTTTATTATTATGGTGTGTTTTCGGCCCGGATTAAGCTACAAATCTATGACTGGGGTTCTTCCAGATAATTCCATGAATCCAATGTTTTACAACTACTCTGGAACACAGTTACCTGGAAATCCAATATGGCGGCCATCTGCTTGTGTGGGTGCCGAATGCACCGCAAATAACAATTTTAAAACCACGTGAACGACTTATCTCGCAGATTGTGACCCAGAATGCTGGATAATACATGCATGCGTATGGGATTGTATAATCTAACCACAAAAATCAAGTAGCCAGTCCATTCCCTAGACATATAACTTAGTCAGAACTCAGTAAAACACTGGTCCGGTAAGCCACATCCACAGTTTAATAGCGTAAACTCAGACTGATTTTTTCCTACTACAGCTAGTAGCAAGAGGTGAATTTCTGTCACATTCTGCCGCGCCCAGAGTTATCTGCCCCTGAATAGGTGGAGTCACGTAGAGCTGAGTCACATCCGGTGACGTCACTTCCGGTTCAAAGGTCACATGTGCCTACGGGCTATAGGGTACAGGTGTACCACACATGCTCTAAGGCGTTAGAGCTAGTTAATATAGGGCGCTAAGGGATTAAGCTAGGGCGTAAAGGCATTAAGATAGGGCGTTAAGGCGTTGAGACAGCTGTTAAGGCGTAACGACTGGCGTTAAGGCGTTAAGATGAGGGCGTTAAGGCGTAACGACGCCCATTGATGGGCATCACTGCATTTCGATGAATTAGTGTCAATTTCATCGAATATCTAGAACAATCGGAGCTTCCGAGCTATTTCATCAGGGCGTTGAAGCGGTAATCTGGACGTTGGACAGCATATCCCAAAAACCTGCCCAGTCGACGTTCAATCGTCAACGTGGGTTATACATGCTCCGAGTGCAAACGCACATTCATCAGACATTACGATATGATGAGACACCAGAAGAATATACATGGGATTAAAGACACCGAGAAGCCCACTGAAGCAGATACTGAGAATATGCCAACTGATTCTGAGAATCCATTGACTGATACCGAAACAGAGACTGTTGAGATTCTATCTACTGATATAGAGATTTTGACCTCAGATAGTCGGGCCAGGGAAGTGAGGAAGAACCTACCTTCTGGGATTGTATTGTGACAGCAGCTATTAATACTCACGCTGCAACGATCGAGGACGCCGGGCAAAATAAATTATAACAAATGCGTCCCTGCCTCAGGAAAACAGCCATGGCGATCTATGACCAGTATACCCTGCTACCGCTTGAAATGAAAGGCGACCCCACACACGCGTCACTTGGAAGAGAATATTAGGATACCACCCACCAAGGCCCTGCAAAAATGCGATAAAAATGCACAAACAGCTGTTCTAGGACATGTTGCCCTTACAGTATCCTGGCCTCTCCTACGACGATTAGAACAAACGGATCTGAGCGAATATGGTCGAAGACTGAACTTTCTGAAATGGCGAATTCTGATTGGACAAGAGCAGCATCTAACAGGCAAGAACGAATATGACAGATGCAGCGCCAAATTGTGGCTTCTGTTTGAACAAGAACATACCTGTGTTGTAAACATATCCAAAGCGGCTCCCCCAGCTTGGGCATGATGTAACATTGGGGAGAAAATCTATATGAAAACTTGTGAACGAGTTGATCTTTCTTTCTTTCATCTGTCAGCGCCATGGCGTCAAATGTTATGCTAGGGCGTTAAGGCGTTGAGATAAAGCATTGACGTGCGTTAAGATAGGAGTTAAGGCGTTGCGCGGGATTCCCCTTCTTTCGCTGCAAGTACTGCTATGCATATAACCTTGAAGTGCCTGGGGCATATCATCACCCCCGAAACTCCCCTTTCTCTACTACTCCTCATTGCGCATGCACATGTGTGTCACCACCAGTCTGGCTCTACCAGATAAGAGCTTCAATGGAATACCACTCATTTTTGGATACAGACTGAGGCTAGAGGATTACAAATGACCTTATATGACCACTCACTTACTCACCATCGTTAGTGCGTCGATGCGTTAAGACTTAAGACGGGCGTTGAGCACGCCTCACTCACTCACTCACCCCCATTCCTCCTCCCGTTCCACTTCCTCCTCCTACTCCTCTTCCTCCATACACACCTACACACATACGCTGAGTTAAATCTAACATGTAGCCAGATCGAACATGGGCCGTATGAACCCATGTACTCCAAGATCCTCATGGTACTCATATGAACAGTCACAATCAAAGCGTGACTGAGATACATCATTCTTTAGATGACGAGTTTACAACGAATATTATGGATTAAGAATACTGATCAGCGATACAGATTTGATATTTTTGGAACATCATGATGTCTTGTCGGCATCATTGAAAACTGTTGACCGCTTCTCTCTTGCAGGAAACAAGCCTATGTTTATGTATACTATGATTGTCTTTTTGAATTTGGTGCTAATACTGTTATATGGAATATGGAATAGGTCTTTATATTATGGACGCGGATATTCTCTAATGGACGACGGATGAATTCTGAATGACGGACCAGACGCTTGTAATGTCCACCTCTCCCCAAACGCGCTACTTTACCCTTCCGAATCTCCCCGAGTGCCCAGGCGCATATCGCTCCCAGTCTGACTGTACTCCACGAGTACTTGACTAGTATACCTCACACGACCCATTCGGACCAATATTGGAACATCTCGACACAAAAACGTCCATTTGAATGCTCTTTTTCCACTGCGCATGAGCAGATGGACGGTATTTCCACTACACACCCGTCCGGTCGGATTCTCTCCAACGCATGCTTCGACCTGACACACCGCACGACCCATTCGGACCAATATTGTTCCATCTCTATCCCAAAACGTCAATTCCAATGTCCTTTTCCCACAATTGCCTGCCTGCGCATGCGCACCAGATCCCTATACTTTCACTCCACACCAGCCCAGTCCACGAGTACTTCAAACTGATACCTCACACGACCCAATCGGATCAATAGTGGTCCACCACAAACCCAAAACGTCGACGCCGATCTGCCTATGCACGACGCATGCGCATTCAGAACTTGCGAAAATCACCCGGTGGTCACGAGACCCTACCATCGCGTTCTACATGGTAAGACAGGGAAAACAAGGTTCCATAGCAAAATCCATAGCAAAATCCAAAAGAAAAAAAAATGGCCACCCCATTACTCCTACCCCAAACATACATTTCCTGGAGATTAACTTTGAAGTACTTGGTATCTTATTTAGGGGCAGATAACTCTTGCTGGACCGTCACGTGACCGGAAGTGACCTTTGACCCGGAAATGACCTTTGACTCAGATGTGACCTCTGACCTGGAAGTGACGTCATCGGATGGGACGTTAGCTCCATTTGACTCCACATATTCAGGGGCAGATGACTGTGCGCGCAAAAATGTGACAAAATTTCAACTCTTCCTACTACTAATATGGGAATTTTGGATTTTTTAAATTGCAGTTGGTTTCAGCATGTTCAGAAAATTATCAATTGTAACTGACCTAACTTAAAATCGAATAACGGCACCATTTTATGTGTTGAAAGTGAAAATTAACAGAAGAAAAAGGCGGCCATCTTGAAAATGGCGGCCATCTTGAATTTTCAAGTGGCTCAATTGCTTTTCTTGAAATATGACCTGATGAGAATGGTTGTGCCAAGTTTCATGCTTGTATCACCATTTGAAGTATTAACCTCTAAAATGGCACTTATCCGCCCCACTATAACGGCTTCTAATTCACCTGGGAGCAAAATTATATATATTGAAATCACGAGAAAACTTCAGAGGAGAAGATAGAGATTTGACAACTGTCAACAATCGCATGACCCTGATACGCATATCTGCTTTACTATAAAACGACAAGTGCCAGCGGGTGTGTGATACATGACCCACATTCTACTTTGACTTCATCTCGGTTATCTTGATATTCCCTTAGCTATATGGAAGGCCGTTACTTTCGAAATTACGTAGCTGTTAGGGTTTACAGTTGAACCCTATTTCGTTGGTCGTGATGGTTATTTTCTGTTATGCTGCATGGGAATGTAAGTAAGAAATTAATCATTGTGGAAATCGAACATCGTCTATGACAGCAGACGTCTGACGACACATTCGTAAGCTGATCTCCAGACATTATATTTCAACTACCTGGCCTGGGGGGCACTTTTCACTCCCCCCCCCCCCCCACCTTCCAACGCTCCATGACTTATTTGTTTATCATATTGGGGTCATTTTGAACCTATTTGCATAACCCCCAAACAGAGGATCATGGGTAAATTCAAAATGGCGTCAATATGGGGTACTAAAAATGTTAACCTTACCAGGCCTGAGAAGGGGGCAAAATGGCCCCTCTACCAAACTTTCGGCGGAACGACAAAAATTAAGAGCTGATACTCCGTGACATTATAGTTTATCATACTGGGGTCATTTTGAGCCTATTTGCATAACCCCGAGTAGAGTATCATGAGTAAATTCAAGATGGCGTCCAAGTGGGGTAGCAGAAAAATGACGTTTTCGTCATTTTTCTTTAAAATTTCTACTTTTCCGAGATAAAAAGTCGACAAAAACTATTTTATTTCACATCGCATTAATATTTACTGATTTATCACGCAGTTTGCCGAAAAACTTATCAATGAAAAATTAGAAAAATCTGACCGATAAATCGACCATAAAATGCCGTTTTTTATGTCATCAGAGCGACCATCTTGGATTGTTTTTACATTTACTGGTAGAGCATTTTACCCAATGGTATAGTGTGGGAAGTTTCAGTCCCCTGGCTCAAGGGGTAAGAAATATAATTAGGGGGATGTGGGGGGCGAAATGGCCACTACCCAGGCCTGGACAGGTACCCGAAAGCCAAGGCCAGATAGGGTTAAGTTTCCGTTATTTTTCTTCACAATTCGTACTTTATGCCGGGGAAAAAAGTGAGCAAAAGCTATCTTACTTGACATCCGATTATTATTTACTAATTTATCGTGCATTCTTTTGCGACGAAAACAGATTGAAAATCATTGTTTGATGGGGACAGTAGGTTTTGTCCAACACCAAAGGAAAAAGGACATTATTAACTGTTCATGAAATGTGTCAGACTTTCTTGACATATGAGGTTAAGCTGTGCTAAGAGTCCTGTTCTGGCTTGTTGTTTATGGATGGCATTAATGCCAGTATTGTATCTGTCTGTTTGTAGATGCCGGTGATGTGAAAATGGCATGTTCTTTCAAAATGCGGATATATATACTGATAGTGCTTCACGACTCTACAATAATATATGTGCCAGACACTCATACCATTCTTATTTCTCGCCGGTGTATTTGCATACTACTAGCTGTTGAATCATATCACCCTAACTCCAAGACACAGAACGCGCCCTAGCTGCATATTATCTCACACTGAAGTATGAACACCTTTCAAGTTAGGGTGGAATAGAAGAGGTTTTCATAGAATGCCTCATAAAATCTGAAGAGCGAAGAAGTCGTTATAAAAAATCCTTGGTTTCCAATGATTTTTCATCTCGTTTGTCTTATCCGAAATGGCGCGTATAGGGCCTATCTCGTGCAATGACAGACACATTAACGCCCGCGCCCGCTTTGGCTACTTCGGCTTGATATGGACTACCAGTTGCAATCAGATGATGAACGTATCCTACGTTTTTTTCTGGGAGGTTGAGAAGGTTATGGAGTTAAAAAAAATATGCCGTAGGGACATTCAGAATAACCAACTGAGATACTTGGGGTATCTCAGTTGATTATTCTGAATGTCCCTACGACATATTTGGGGTATCTCAGTTGATTATTCTGAATGTCCCTACGACATATTTTATTTAACTCCATAACCTTCTCAACCTCTCAGAAAGAAAAAAAAGTTTTATTATTATTCAGGCCATCCCCATAATTTTCAGAATCAGCAATAGGAAACTTGGTATTTCTTTGGAGCCTACTTTCTAAACAGACAGATGAATACGCATTTCTGCATCACTTAATTGTCGATATTAAATAATAACTTTGAATATTTTACAAGCCGCTTGAATTTTCTTTGTGGGTTTCGCTGTATGAACAATGTATGGTATGTGTTACGTGTCATGGGCACTTCAAGGGTCCCATTATCAGAGGCGGAAATAGTTAGAAAACATAGTGTAGGGGCACATATGTTTCAATAAAACATCGAACTGTGTCCATAATCATCTGTCTAGTGTTCTTTTCTGAATAATGGATTCAGCTTTGACGGCGAGGATAAACATGAGACATTTTTGTACTTTCTAACAAACTGGCAACTGAGGATTTGCCAGTGTCAACTACTTTCCTTCCTACTCCGGGTTCACCAATCATGCCATAGATACACTGGCGGCGCTTGTTTTAGAATTATAGACTTGGTGTAGATGTTACAGTTGCTAATGCTGCTAGGAAATATGCAATGCTACTTTATACTCTAGGTGCCGTAAGACAACCGATCGTGCAGATGAGATGCTGAGAGAGTTAAGCAAACCAAATGATCGCATACCCGTGAACGCCTTCAAGGAAACTGATCTCACTCTGACTAGAGCATTGAAACATGCACGTCGTGCAAAAACGCCAATAAACGAGGCAATATCCCTTACAGAGGAGAGTATTGTAAGTATCAAGATGAGAGAATCACGTCAAAGAATCCTATAGCCACAGACGAGAGTCCCGTAATTACCATATGGCTTTTTAGGTGCCCAACCCAGGTAACCAGGGTCACAGAAAGATGTGGATCGGAACAAAATTGTCTAGTCCGTCGTTCAATATTCAACCGTCGTCCATTGAAGTAGTTCCGCATCCATAACCAGAAAACCTAATCAGTAGAATTGCATTAGCAACAAATAAAAGAAAAATACATAATTAAAAGCAACATTAAAATGGTAGCGGAAAACGATGTCGTCATACTGACAAGAGTCATATGACCCCACAGACAAATTTACTGACTGCACATTTCTAAAAGCATCACAGAAACCATGAGTGATCCCTTAGATGATTTGCATTCCATCCGCGCTTTTATTGTAGCTGTTCATGTGGACATTTTGAATGACATGACCACACGGCACCTAGTACCGGCTTGAGCGGTATTAGATACGAATGTCTCAGGGCGATGATTTAATAGCTCTATCAAGTCATTTAATGGAAACTGATGAACCATGTGGTCACCATATAGAAGAAAAACTGTGCGTCCACCAGCAGAATCTCACCGTATACAGGCAACAATTAAACGCAAAATTAGAAGGATGGTGGAAAATGATGCCGGCGTGGCGACAAGAAGTCATATGACCCCTCATACAAATATACTGACTGCATATTTCTAAAGAGATCACAAGAACCAAGAGTGAGCCCTGTTATAATTTGTGTCCCAGCCACATTGTTATTGCCGTTCATAAACATAAGCAGTTTACCAAGTCAGTATTACCTGGTAAACTCCAAGACAGGCAGGGGACAGATTGTATACACCCAGCCAGTTTTCCAAAGTTGACGCACGGTTCAACAAATTGACTGTTCCGACGAAAAAATTGACTGATGTCTAACCACAAGGAAAACTATACAGGCGAAAACAGCGTTGGTATGAGAATGGTAGTCGATTCTGCCTCAGATGGCTGTCCAACGAATGAGAAACATTTGCAGAAGAACTGTTGACATGAAGCTGTTAAACCATGTAAAGAACCATTCAGAGTTCACACCTCCGATAACATCGAAATTATTGGTTTATACCACTTTTAGTGCCGATGACATGTTGTGGAAAATATTTCATGCAATGTCTGGTTATAAATATTGAAAGTAAGACTCCCACATGTTATTGCGCTGATTGTTCTCATCAATTCGCCATTCGTTAGAGATGACACTTGACACGCCTACTCTCGTCACGCCTACCGTACACTCCCCTTGCTGACAGTTCTTGTAAAGAAAGAACCATATCTGCGAGCTTTCTACAATGAAATTGGAATATTCAATTTGAAAATATAACATGATCAGAGTGAAATGCAAACATCGCTGGTTCTGTTTGATGTTCTTCGCGTTCCAATCCAATATTATAGTATATATAGACAAATGTATTTTGGTAAGCGCTGAGCATACCACTATAAGCAGTTATTATTTCAGTTTGTCACGCTTTTGCAAAATCCTTCCTTCAGCCATCACTTATGTGACAGGGCTTACAGGGTTATTCAAGATTGTTAATAATGATAATTGCAGTAAAACAAATAGTAACAGTATACTGTAATATGAAACAAATGTAATGCATGATTTCTTAGATCGTTATACTCTTGTAATTGTGGGAAGAGGTTAAGAAAAGGTGACTAACTTCAACCATATGACTCCAGGAGAAAGACTCTCCCGGCCCAGAATCTCACATTCAGACTAGGGCCGTTAATGACTATGGCGGGCTGCTAATTACTGATAGAGGGCCGCAACCTCCCCACAGCGCATGCTCCATTTCGCAGGCTCCAATAACATCCCTGCCTCCAATAGCGGAAGTTGACCTTTACTACGTTGCTATGACGTATAGGGGAAAGCAACCAACGCACGGTTCAGTTTGAATCCGACCAAACGACTCCTTTAGTGTTGCACATGAGCGAACTACTTTTCATATGCTCTGTCCAGATAAACAGGGAAAATTATCTCCAGATAATTCTTTTTAACGCTAGGTCAACGGAGGTATTATGCAGACTTGAAAAGTAATCAAAATTTTCGTTAAACATCTATTTTACTATATATGATGTCACTTCCGGCGATGTGCGCGAAGGCCCCGAATCCGGTCCAAAAATCTGACTGGTGGCTGGGGTGTTATTAGACCCCCAGCGAGGTGGTTGAAAGGGCCGATAAGAAAGTATAACGTCTCGATAAAATACTGTTACTACATGTACTATTATTATCACTTTCAAAACTGTTCTTCATCAAGTTCACTCGATTATGAATGAGAACCCGAGCTCTCCAACTCGCCCATTATCGTGTGTTTTTCAACTTCTTCTTGTCGTCTGCCAAGAAAATAAAGTAATCGTGACCAGAGCACAGCATAGATCTGATGTCACATATCTATGTCAAAGATTATATGTTGAGCCGATAATCGGCAGCAGCTCATCAATATCGTCCCGCTGCCCTTCATCTCGTTTTACCAGAACGATTTAGTGTTTAATATTCAAAGAAAGTAGGGATATCAGCGAACGTGCCAACAACTGGTAATAAAATAGACGAATTGTAACTTACCTGTTGAAATAATTCAACATCTGGTAATTAATATGGGTCAAATATATTTTTATATACATGATATATAATTTTCAAACACGTGTTATGGATTTTGAGATTTGTTTGTTCCACGCAAGGGGCTGTGAGTGGTGCAAAAGGACTCCGTATATTCATGCGAATTAAACAGATTTTCTTATCTCAAGATATGTCTGTAACATTTAGACAGCTATGAGATAATTCTCACGACAAAGACGACATGTCTTGTGCTGGACTAGTTCAGTATATCGAATTCTTTCTCAAAGTAAAAGAAATATATTTTATTCATACTTGGTGTCCGTGTTGCTACTGGAGGTTTTGCAGTCTGGTGAGTAAGCCAATCCTATGCTAAATAACCGAACAATTTTGGTCCCTGAAGACGTAAGTGAAGGATGTAGCAGAAATGTTGGTCCCACAAGACATATATAACCAATTTAACAGCGGAGGTGCTCTCACCAGACATAAGTACTCGATGTAACAGCAGATGTCGTCCCGCTAGACATGCATAACCGACATAACAGCAAAGTAATCGATTGCTTTTTCGACCGGACCACCACAGCCTAAGTTGAAGTGCTGTAAACTCGACACTCACGCAGGGATGTCCAAACACAGCCTGAACGTCGGTGCGAACGATCGGTCACAAACTCGTGGAAATATATATTTTCTTTGCAACATTTAAGAAATCTCTAATTTCAAGTTTCCACAACGTCAAGCTCTCTGTTATCCCACCACCAGTGAAATCCTCAACTTCACCTCATTCTCTTACCAAACTACCTAAGTGGTACGTAAGTTGCATGATCAGCGACTTTGCATTCAAGTGAATTAATTGGACATTCCAATAAAGCAATCCATGTACATACATAAAAAGAGAAAAAATACAAATACAGAAGTTCTATATCATACATGTACAAATGCATAATAATATGACATTTTGGTACATTTTCTGAGATGTAAAGTTCTGGATTTATTCTCATGGAAATCAACATACAAGGTAAGATATTTTAAGTCTGAGTTTATTAGCGTGTTCTCAACAATATTCCTGCTCTTTCACTGAACGTACGTACTATAACCATTCAGTCATTATTTCCCTTTAGGACCTGCATATCATTTATCCGTCGCTTGTAACAGTAGTTTCGTTTTCTTATCATTTGTCTTATGTACGCACGAACAGGTAGATAATGATGTCTGCGCAATGTAAGATTCTGGCAAAAAAAAAGAAGGTGATACGCCTCTCCTACCATTTGGCAATTACGCAATACATTTCGTCTGCTGGAAACTTCGTATTAATCCAACAGCCAATTTCAATCGGAAGGTGATGATTGGCGCTTCAAAAGTTTCTGAGTTTTGAGGTAAAGTGTTAAACTCTTTTTTTTTATACACACTATATATTTTACATTCATATGATTGGTCACGCTTTGCTATCTCTTTTCTGAAGAAATTGGTTTTGCTAACGTCTTTCGAGTTCTCTTATGAAGTTCCTTGAGATAGTCCTGAATTGTTGAAACTAGCAGTTTGTGAGATATATCGACTTCTTTCAGTCAGAGGGGTGTTCAAATGGACAGTCACAAATAAAAACTTGACTGAGATACACACTCTATAGAACGACGTGGAAATTCATTTGGGTAAAGAGTAATGGTCAGTGATAAGAATTGTATGTAAAGAACACCATCATATCTTGCTGGCACCATTGAAAACTGTTGACCGCTTCCCTCCGGTAGCAATCCATCTTGTGTTTTATAATATTTACTGATTACACAGTTGGAATTGATGCGAACTGTCATATTCAACGTCAACGTTATGGACGACTGTGGAATATGAATGCCGGACCGGGCGTTTGCTATTTGAAGTAAAATTGTTCGTATTACTCCAGTACTTTTAAACTCAACAGGAACATCTCCAATTCACTAACAACTATGAAGTGCACCGGACATACTCCTGGCGAACTATCGTTGTACTTTATCGTTCAAGGTTCCGAATCCCCAGACTTCACAACCGTATAACAAAATTGAGTGAATAACCTTTTGAAATAACGTTGAAGTATTATATGACACACACCCAATTTTCATTCCAAGGGAAAGCACGGCTTCAGAGTCGGTTATTGTTTTATTTTATTCTGGAAAATTCACAGGATCTGTGAAGGTGACACCCAGATATAAAACAAAATTCATCTACAATTATCAGCAGTTGGCATTTGACGCTGAAATTAAGCTTTTTTTCTTTTTGAGAACATCATACATTTTCTTGGATATATTGACATCTAGCTTCTAAGGGTTCTCCTGAATAGGGAATGCTGATTCAACCAGTTACGCCGTGTCTTCGTCGTAGAAAAGTGCCGGTAACTTAACATACATATCAATCCCATTTTACACAGCTGTATGTATAGTTTTAAGCCTTTCACCTCGCTTTCGCAAAGAAAATCCTATTTGTGATTCAGGCATTAGGCAAACAACAATGGAGATACATTTTCGCCTTGGCGTGCACCAATATTACAAGAAAACGGTTCTCTTCTTTGGCACCTTGTAATGAAAAATCACTTTCCTAACTAAACGATTTTCGACACCTTGTCAGTTTTTGTCCAGTTAAATTGCAACGAGCAAAGCTATCGAAGAGCGTTTTTCTCCAATTTGTTGTCGACGGTTTTTTCAACCAAGTAAAGTCACATATATATCGGATCTAATTTTCCATATTATTTGCTAAAAAATAAGCAGGTTAATTACTTTATCAGTTGGTCACCATGTGTTGAATACACATGGATGGATAACCTGCAGTGCTCGCCGACTAATCCAGTCCAAACATCTTTTCTGACAGCCCATTTTTAACAGATGATCTTCCGTATTAAGAAAAACGATTTTTCATGAAAATCGAAAGTTTGAAGCTTGTTAGGGAAACTGGGACTTCCATTGTTTATATTTCGAAGTAGGTTTTATCTATGTTCTGTTTTAATAGTCCGGACTATAAAAGTCATATCTCCACAAAGTGTCGAAGGTTTTTCTATAATCCATCAATGTACAAAATATTTTGTTCAATAATTGTCTTAATTACAAATATAATACGCTTACCTCTGCAAAACCACTTGGCCTCTCGATAATGATTGTGGTACATAATTTGCCAAGATATGACGTGGAAATAATTCCTATGTTAAATATATAATTCATGGAGAACCCAAATGGTCTGGGGTAAATTTTAGGAGCTGAAAGTTTTCATGATTTTGAGTAATATGCCGTGTACGACATGGAGATAATCCCTAGGTACGGTATTTTACGGTGTGCAAAACGGTCGAAGCGAAGTTACGATGCGATGCGCGTAGTTACGATGACAAGATGCGAAGATGGAAAAATGCGAAGATGGGAATATGCGAAGTTACGCTCAGATGCGCGAAGGTACATTGCGAAGATACGAAGTTACTATGCGAACTAGCGAAGTTACGATGCGAACATGCGAAGACGCATAGTTACGATGCGAACATGCGAAGCGCGAAGATTGTACCTTCAATCGTACCTCCAACACAAGAGAGCTCGCAGCTGCATTCCACAGAGGCTACACAGATAATATATATAGAGAGAGAGACCGATACAAAAGATATGTTTTGATGGCGACAGCAATTAATACTCATTAGCTGAAAGATCGACATAAGAAGTATAGCAGTGATATTCGCTATCAAGTGAACATACACATCTGGAACATTTAAAGTCATGTGTCGTAATTAATGCTCATCAACGCTTGTAAAGCAAATCTACGAAGGCATACCCCTACACCTGGAAGATTGACATTTCGACACTTCTTTTCAAATCTTATTAAAGTTACTAATAGGTGCAAAAGGTCTCTAAAAGATCGAAAACATTGATCATTCAAAATTTTCTCCCAAAACTAACCTTACTTGACTTTGTAAACGGAGATCACAACTGAGACCTAATCTAGCTAAAGCAAGATGGTGTACGTATAAGGGAAGTATTCCGTAATATTATTACTGAGTTTACAGATACTGAACTGAGACCGAGGCGTAGGAAATCGAATCAGTATCAACACAATCAGTGCATATCTAATGTGTTTGCTTTGAAATGTATTTGTTATGCACTTATAAAGTTAACTTGATAGAATACATGCGGGATAAGCCGGTCTTGCCATATGAAGGGTTGTGCACTCTGTACAAATCATCGTGGTTTTAGTTCGTTTTAGAATGAAGCGAGTGGTCGGCATCGGGCATCATATACTTGTGTTCTGAATAAGATCTTGCATTCTACTAATATTTTCTCCGTTTTTGCAATCTCTTCTATCTAATGGTGACTTATTTCATCACTCTCCATCAGAAGACTTCATAGGGCTATCACATCATTGCTCTTGGCTATTTGTCAGGTCAGGGCGCCCCCCGCTCACTAAACCGGAGGTAAAAAGGGCCGTTTTTGCTCTACAACTTTTGATTCCTTCTTAACCAATTCTCCAAAACTTCAGGCGCATGAATCTATCAATTGTTCCATGTCCTAAAATTTATTTGCCATTTGAAGAACTAGTCAATGTTGTTTCAATAGCGTGACAGATATTTGACCTATTATTGTGCAAATTAGATAGACGACAACTTATTTGTTTACCGCCATTTGATGGGGATATATATATCTGTGTGTGCCTAAACTGATTTAATGAGCAAAAACTACATTTTAATCTCCATTTTAGAGAGCGGGATCGTCCTAACCTGTGTGTATCTAATACCGCTCAAGCCGGTGCTAGGGACTGTGTAGGCATGACATTCAAGATGTCCACATACTTGGCTGAATAATAATATAATTTATCCGACTGAATACGATCAGGCGCGGCGGAACTAATTCAACATGAGGAGAGGGGGAGGATCGAGATAGGGTGTTCCACTCTTCCGAAAGAGTCTGGGGGCCCTCCCCCGGGAAATTATGAATATTTACCCTTCATTTTGCGTAATTTAACACATTTTCAGAGAAAATAAGGTGAAAATTGTCGCAATTGCGACCTATCTAACTCTTCCAACTGTCCAAAAATAAAAATCAGAACAAGCCATATTCTCGTAAGTTCAACCCTACCATGCCTGGGCGGAGGGGGCATTATGGTCCTCCCTATCAAACTTTCTACCCTATCTCCGGAACGACACAATTTGAGAGCTGACAGTAGAGTATCATTGGTAAATTTTAAATGGCGACTATGTGGGGTACCAGAAAAGTGATGTTTTCGTTATTTTTCTTCAAAATGTTTGCATTTATGTGAGGAAAAGTGGGCAAAAACTATTTTATTTCACATCAGATTATCACTAACTAATTTATCATGACGCTTTTGCCGAGAAATGACATAAATACACAAATAAAAAAATCTGACCGAAAAATCGGCAAAAAAAATGCCTTTTTGAAAATGACGTCACTGTGACGTTTAGAGGAGTAGTATATAAAGGCCAAATTCCTTATGATTTATGCAAATGAGATGACGTCATCGATGACGTCACAGAGCTCTCGTCCAATCAGAAGCCGTCAAAGGTCGCATCCGGGTCAAAGGTCAAAGGTCACACCCGGGTTCAAAGGTCAAAGGTTACTTTCGGTCACGTGACATGTATTTTTCCACGGTCTGGGGGTGAGGCGGTCAGAAAGTAGTCCGGCGGTGATGCGGTCCGGATAGAAAAAGTAGTCCCAGGGCCATACGTTGCTTTTCGCCTATGACGTCACTATGACGTCACATCCGGATCAAAAGGTCACACCCGGGTCAAAAGGTCACGTGATAACCTGGAGTTATCCCCCCTAGTTTTTGCCACCAGGGGCAACGAGGGGACCTGGGCCATAACTACGAGGGTCACTCACAGTGTGCGTCATTCACCGTTCGTTATAGGGTCAACCATGTCACCGACGCACCTACCCATAAATACGAGGGTCAGTCAGAGTGTACGTCATTCACCCTTCGGCATTTCGTCAACCATGTCACCAGTCCTACGAGCCATCCTGCCCCTTACTCCTGAGGTGGGGTTACACGTCTATGGAGATAAAGTCACCCTCGTGGAAGACTGGGATGTCTGTGGGTCGGGTCCGGAGTCCACATTGAATACGGTTACCCTACACCGTGACGGCTGGACCAAATTTAAACGGGTGCTGAGCGGTGAGCTCGACGGAAACCTCATTCACATAGACAATGCCATCTACGTACAATGTGGACCCTTCTTCGCACGCCTGGGGCGTTACCAAGACCCTACGCGAGGCTTCACCCTAGATCCCGATCTGTGGACAGCCTTCGAGAACGTGGTGCCTATTGTGGACCAGCTGTTTACACCGGACGAGCGGTCAGCTTTTCAGTTGGGGTGGTCTCGTGCTATTGAGGACGCGCTGGCTGAACCCAATGAACAAATTTCTGGCAATGAAGCGGAGCCAGACGACGATGCCATTGATTACCCGGCTAGACTCAGTCAACCAACACAACGATGGTAGAACCCGAACATGAGACCTCGTTATAAATAAACGATACTCTCCGGGTCCATCATCATTTCGTCACCATGAAGCGCTGGGAGAAGGTGTTGGATAACTTATACTACAGTTCCGACAGTCCGGCGGCCTATAGTGCATTGTCGGCTCTCTATCGAGCGGCCAAACCCCAGGGGATACAAAGTGCCCAAGTCCGAGATTGGTTAAAACAACAAGACACCTATACCTTACATCGAGCTGCCCACCGTCATTTTCTACGGAACCGGGTCATCGTGGGTGGTATTGATGCCCAATGGCAGGCGGATTTGGTCGATATGAGTGCGTTTGCCAAACACAAAGATGGGAATCGGTATATCTTGACGTGCATCGATATCCTGTCTAAGTATGCGTGGGTGGTACCCATCCGGACGAAAACAGGGGAGAATCTCATAGCGGCTTTCAAGGACCTCTTCAAGACTGGGCGCAAACCCTTGTATTTGCAACCGACGAAGGCACAGAATTCCTCAACCCACCCTTCCAAGCCTTTCTCAAGAAACAGAAGATCTTCTTCTTTCACACCTACAACGAGACGAAGGCTTCCGTGGTGGAAAGGTTCAACAGGACATTCAAAGGCCGCATGTACAAATATTTCACGTACAAGAATACACGGCGGTACATCGATGTTCTACCGAAACTTGTGAGTGGTTACAATCGAGCCTATCACCGGAGTATACAGAGAGCCCCCATTACCGTCACTCAACGCAATGAAGCCCAAGTCCGACGTGTCTTGTACCCCATGCAATCGCAACGAGCACCGAAGGAGGTGTTCAAGGTCGGGGACCCTGTACGGATCAGTACAGGGCAAGTTCGAGTCAAGGGCAAGTTCGAGAAGAGTTATCTCCCCAACTGGAGCCATGAGCACTTCCTGATTAAACGGCGCCTACCCCGACAACCACGAGTCTATGAACTGGGAGATCTACAAGGAGAAACACTGCAAGGGACGTTTTACGACGTAGAATTACAGCCTGTCGTAAAAACAAAGCAAGACTACTACACGGTGGAGCAGATTTTGAAAACCGAACGTCGACGTGGCATCCCAATTCATTTCGTCAAATGGCAAGGCTGTCCCAGCTCGTTCAATTCCCGGGTCGCGGCCAATCAGGTGAAACGACTATAAAACCAGACATCATTACCGTCATCCTTCATTCCACGCTCGACCATGAACACGGTGCTATGGACAAACAACGACCGCCTCTGAACATTACGTTCCCCAAAACGCGCAAAGCGCAAGTGGGCTTTGTTGTGACATTGGTAACCCTGCTGGGTGTGTTGTACGGCGGTGTGTTTTACGACGTCGTGTATCTCGTCTCTCTACTTAACCAACCTAGAACACCAACCGTGAGTGCCAGTCAAACCAGTCTACAGATAGTACCCTTGGTCGAAACCACCCCATTCATCACCACACCGAGTATACAGTCCACATCGAGCTCCACACCGAGTATACAATCCACACCTACACCAAGTATTGCGGTGTCCAGTACGACCACCCACAGTGAGCGTTTGTCGTCAACGGTACCAAAGCTCGACGCACCGACGACTCCGGTTCACTCGTACCAATTTACAAGAGCGGTTTACCACCACAGCGGATACACGTTCAACCATGGACCCCCGGTGGCAACATCCCTTCACTTGGGTCATCGCAGGACCGACGGGTTCCGGCAAAACGCACTTCGTCAGGAAGCTTCTCGAACACGCCGACAGCATGATCATCCCACCCATTGCCCGAGTCGTGTTGTGTTACGGAGAATGGCAAGCGGCGTATGCAGCAATGCCCCACATCACGTTCGTGGAAGGGTTACCCAATTTGGTCGATTTGGAACCGGACACCTTGGTGGTTCTGGATGGTCTCATGGCGGAAACGGATGCCCGGGTCACCCAACTCTTTACAAAAGGCAGCCATCATCAACGGTTGAGCATCATCTATATCGTCCAAAATCTGTTCAGTAAAAACAAAGAACATCGGAACATCAGCTTAAATGCCCACTATCTAGTGATCTTTAAACACCCGAGAGATACCACTCAAGTGCTGCACCTGGCGAGACAGATTTACCCTGGACGCACTGCGTTTGCGTTGGAAGCCTTTAAAGATGCCACAACTCCTCAGTATGGGTATATGCTCTTCGACCTGAAGCAAACTATTCCCGACCACCTTCGACTACGGACCGGTATCTTTCCCGGAGAGACCCACCACGTGTACATGCAAAAATAATGTAAACACACCCACAGTGTATGTGACGATGGGGATAATAAAATATATAGAACACACCCTCCTTGTTTATGTTGTCTTTGTCGACCCATAATAAAAGGGTAGGATTGGAGGTTCTAGCATTTGTTGTACATGATGTCTGCTCGAGTACGGAAGCACGCTCCGACGCTCCGTGTATTGATGACGGCCCCACCCGAGTTAGTCCGAACCATTGTACGTGGCGCAGACCCTGCTGTCTGTGTGAGATTGGACTCAATATCTTAAAAGGCAACGTACCACTGACTCCGGCTCAGAAGGCGAAGTTGGCCAAGCATAAGACAGGTCTGCGAACTTTAGTCCAGAAGCGAGTCTCTCAAATACAAAAGAAAAAGGTGTTACAGAAAGGCGGCTTTCTCGGGGCCATTTTAGCACCGTTGGCCGCTTCCGTGTTGGGTTCAGTATTGGGTGGACTGTTCGGCCGACAATGAACCACACGAAAAAAATGGTCCTCGTCGAACCTCGGCTCCTTCAAAACGTCCAATCACCGTACCCCGTACCCTCTACGGTGAAGACGATAAACACACTCGATGAAGAGATGCGTCAGATCTTACAACGACCGGGGTTAAGCGACAGTGAAAAAGTACAACAGTGGGTCGAAGAGGCAGTCCTGAAGAGTGTACCTGCATCGTTCAAGAAACAAGCTGGCCTGGTATTACAACGGATGAAACAGAATCCTAACATGACTTGGAATGATAAAGGTGAACTACTAGTACAGAATCAGGTGGTCCCCGGTACCCACATGACGGATTTGGTGAATGACCTGATGCATCAACGCTGGTCGCACACGAATCCTCGAGGATGGGAGGTATTCGCTCAAGGCTTGAAAGACATGCATGTACCACAGGAATTGGTGGGGAACCCCGAGCGCTGGGCCTGGATGCAGCGTGAATCGCCGGTGCACGCACAACGAGACTCCAAAACCTTCTTGGGAAACCGAGTGGGAACCGGAGTCTCCCCCCAAAACACCACCACGGCGGGCACCTACTTTTTCACCTCTTTTACCACGCCACCCCCTGCAACCACCAAGATCTAAGTCACCGCGACCATCACGACGATTAGCGTCCAAGGGCTGGGAGAAGTATTAAAACCAACAGCAGCAGCAGGGAAGCTCAGTCGTCATGTTTTACCTCACCCTACACAGTAACAGCTCGGCCGATGTGTTTCCTGACAACGCCTTGACCAAGTACGTGACCCAGTTACCGCAAGCGTTGCATTTACCTGGACGCTGGGAATGTGGACTCGTGGATATCCAATACCCTTACTCGTGGTACAACGTGCGAGGTGGTGAAGTGTGGTACGAGGTGACCTACGAAGGACAAGAAACCCGACTCACCCTACCCGAAGGGCAATACGATACTCCCAAGGAGTTCATGGGTGGGCTGAGAAGTATGATGCATTGTAAGTCTCTACGGGACGTCACGAATGCTTCACAACCCATAAAAACTTTCCTCTTCAAAAATAATGTGGACTTCAATTACAACGCACACAACGACAAGGCCAGTCTCACTCTCAGCCCCAACGTGAGTGTCGAGATCAGTCCTACCCTACAGTAAATGCTGGGTTTCGATCTACAGGGGTACGCTGGCCCCACCGGCGAGACAGGCCACATCCCGATGGACATGCGTGGTGGTGTGTGTAGCCTGTACATCTACTCAGACGTGGTCGATGCACACATTCTCGGAGACAGCAACGTACCTCTACTACGCGTCTTCCCGGTGAAAGGCAAGCATGGAGCTCAAGTCACCCACAGTTTCAGGCACATCGTTTATCTATCGGTCAGTGAGACCGATATTAGCTCCATCGTCATCGATATAAGAGACGACACCGGTCAACCGATTGCATTCGAGCGTGGGAAAGTGGTGCTGACACTTCATTTCCGAGCGGTTCACTTTGCATAATGAAGATGCCTTACGAGTGTGATGCACGCAGCTATATGGACTATTATGCCCAACAGGCTGGAGGTAGCTTCCCGGTACACGCATGCAACGAGGACATGGGCTGGGGAACATACTCGGGAGCATCGTCAAAACGTTCCTCCCCTTGGTCACGCGTGGGGTCAAAGCGATCGGCAAACAAGCGGTACGCAGTGAACTGCAAGTCGCGGGTAATGTCTTGGGGGGGGTGGGGGTGCGGCACCCAAAGAAGCACTGAAACGCCGAGCCAAAGAAACAGGAGGCGTCTTGGTCGCCAAAGCACAACGCACCGTAGGGAATAAAAGACCTGCACCACCGAGACCACGCACCAGTCGACGACCGACCCAGCGACGACGCACATCGAAGACCCAGGATATCTTTTCTTAAACATGGCTTTCATCCACGCCGAGTCGTGTCCTTCTACCAACAGTGAATTTGATTTATGGACCGTCCCACCTACTCAGACCAATGCCGAAGAGGATCAATGGGTGGAACATCTCCCCCTTTCCAGTATTCCAGCCACAGTTCCCATTGAATTCACCATCACCAACGCAGATACGACCTACCTGGATTTAGCCCATACGTACCTATATGTGAAAGCTAAAATCACCAATAAAGATGGGTCTGTCCTCAAAGCAGATGCACCCGTGGGTCCAGTGAATCTCTGGCTTCATTTGCTATTCCAGCAAGTGGATATAGCCCTCAGTGATAAACTGGTGAGCGCCTCAACGAACACGTACCAGTACCGAGCCCACATCGAAACACTGTTATCCTACGGACGTGACGCTAAAAAGTCGTATTTGACAGCCCCTTTGTTCTACCGAGAAACCCCAGGCAATATGGAAGCGATCCCCGATAATGACGGCTATACGGAGAGAGTGGATGTCACAGCAGAGAGTCACTCGGTCGATATGATGGGACGTCTGCATGCGGACTTATTCATGCAGGACCGATACCTCTTGAATGGAGTACCTGTCAAAATACGACTAGTGCGCGCAACGCCTGCGTTTGCCTTGATGGCCCCGTGTGAGGACCTCGAATATAACATTGTCATCCAAGAGGCCAGTCTGTTTGTACGCAAAGTGAAAGTGAGCCCAGGTGTACAGTTGGGGCACATCAGAGCCTTGGAGAAAAAGCCAGCCCAGTACCCGATTCGACGAGTACAGATCAAGGTCTTTTCCGTCCCTAAAGGAAATATGATTGTCAATCAAGAAAACCTGTTCCTGGGGGATTTGCCCAAGCGTTTAACCCTAGCCTGTTTGGAGAACGTCAGTTATAATGGAACTCTCTCGAGGAATCCGTTCAACCTAAAAGCATTCAACATCAATTTCGTGGCCCTGCATGTCGATGGTCAACAGGTACCGGCACGGCCCTTACAACCTAACTTCGGAACGGCCAATTTACATCCGGAGCTATCTGAACCTCTTCACAGCAACTGGCCAAATCAACCAAGACGAGGGAAATATGATCAGTCGAGACGATTTCGGCAAAGGATACACATTGTTCTGTTTCGATCTGACCCCCACCTTAGACAACGATCATCAACTGAGTCTCGTCAAGAAAGGCAACTTACGCTTGGAACTGCATTTCGGGACACCTTTACCAAAAACCATCAATGTGATTTGCTACGCTGAGTTTGACAACATTATTCAAATCGATAAAAGCCGTAACGTCCTGTGTGATTACGCCACCTAACATGAATACAGACCAGATAACCAACGTGCTGGAGGCTGACCCAGGGACACGTATGATCTTTCAAGGAGTGTTCGCCCGAGATGTGTTCCCATTAGACCGTGTGTATCCTGCTGCTTACGTCCTGAATACAGACCCGATGGATCGACTCGGTCAACACTGGGTGGCCGTGTACTTGACAGAAGAGCAGGGCGAATACTTTGATCCGTACGGCCTGCCACTCCTCCATCCCGATTTAATAAACTTCATGGATCAAGGCACAGACACGTGGTGTTGGAATAGTAAAACGTTACAAAGCCTGACCAGTAGCGTGTGCGGACAGTATTGCTTCTTTTACCTGTACCATCGATGTCGGGGAAGACCCTTATCTACCATCGTCCACATGTTTGACGAGTACCCCAAGGCCGAGGACCGAGATGTACTCGTATATGACTGGGCTGCCGTTCATTTCAATGTACAAGTCCCGTTCTGGGCTTAAGTTTTTTCACGTGGTTGTTCTCACGTTTGTTGTTGTTGTTCACTGAATAAAAAAAGAGAGATCTCAATACCCTGTCTTGTGTGTGTGTTTTCTGTGTAACCATGAATGCCCAATGTGGGACATGTTGGATTAGTCCAGTAGAGTGCTCCTTCATGAGAGCTTCAAAATAAGACCTCACTCGACCCAATCAGACCACTAGTGGCATACCTAAACCCTAAAACGTCTATGTCCATACCCTTTCCCTACTGCGCATGCGCAGAATGACGTCAGTTCCACGTTACACCCCTTACCTCGGATGCTCCCTCACGACTGCTTTACAATGATACCTCACTTGATGCAATCGGATCACTAGTGGCGCACCTGGACCCCAAAACGTCTATTTGCATAGACTTTGTCTACTGCGCATGCGCAGAATGACGTCAGTTTCAAGTATCACCCATCCCTGCGTATGCTCTCTCACGTATGCTTTACAATGATACCTCATACGACACCATAGGCCCACTAGGGGCCCGCCTCAATCGCAAAACGTCTATGTCCGTACCCTTTATCTACTGCGCATGCGCAGGATGTTGAAAACAAACAACACACTAGTCCAGGCGCATGCTCCTTCACGACTGCTTTACATTGATACCTCATACGACACCATAGGCCCACTAGGGGCTCGCCTCGACCCCAAAACGGCTATTTCCATAATACGGCCAGTCTGCGCATGCGCAGAATATTGAAAACAAACAACGCACTAGTCCAGTCGGAGGCTCCTCCACGAGAGCTTCGAAATAAGACCTCATACGACACCATGGGACCACTAGTGATCCACCTAGACCTCAAAATGTCCACCCAGTATGCATCTATGCACTGAACCAATATGGATCTATATACAGACCTACCCGGTACTTAAAAAAAAACTTCAAAGCTTTTCCCATCGTATTCTACATGGTGAGACGAAGAACCCCACAACCCATAGTAAAATCCACAAAAAATGACCACCCCCCTAATACAGGCAAAATAGATGGAAATGTGCGAATCAGGGAACATCACCTTCGCCTACAAGAGGGTTGGCCTAGTCTGAGTTGCCTCCCTTGCGTCAGAGCGTGTAGATGGGGCTACGATTTGAATTCAGCCAGGATCCGGGGAAATTGGCCGTGGGACGCCATTTTTCATAATCTTACACAAACAGACCTGCACGGATGATTTTCAACCTTTTGCAAGTGATTGTACCATACAAAATTATATCAAACTAACGGGCGGGTATATGTATCTAATTCATTCATACCACGGAAGACCACATGTTGGTCCCCGATGACGTCATGCTCTGTCGGTCAGCATACGTACGGGTAGCACGAACGTTGTGTGACCGCCAATTTTTCTTTGTTTGTGCAAACTGGACTGCAGATTGGCGGGCGGTGGGAGCGGGCGGACATGTTTTATCGAGCTGCTATTTTATCCTTTTTTGCGAACTTTGGCGGGCATTACTATCCTTTTTAGTTGACTGATAATGTTCATTAATTGATGTTCCTTATATTGATGCTTGCTCTGCGTTTGTAGAGTTTGCGTTACTGCACAACTTTCTGTTTGGTGCCTGGTGAAAAAATGCAAACATTCTGCGTAAAACGTGGCACGGCACAACAACAACAACGACATGTTGTTTTCTAAAATTGGGGGATCTATTTCTGCTGATTGTCGCTCTGTGTATTTGTAAAATTCTACTTTTCTCTCAAGAACAACTACATTCTTTTCTGGGTAGGCACCCTTCTATTCTCTATCTTAAGCAGGCCTAATTACTGGAATCAAACTCTGCTGTTTACCTTTTTGGAAAAAAAAAACAAAATGGCCGACTGCAAAAGTTAAATAATGCGGGATTACAAAATGGTTTATCTCCTTTTTTGTTCAACATGTTCCATCATTAGAAAGTTTGGACTGGAGCTATGTCAAGCTTAGAATTATCAAGCTATCTATTCTCTATCTTAAGCAGACCTAACTACTGGAATCAAACTCTGCTGTTTACCTTTTTGAAAAAAAACAAAATGGCCGACTGCAAAAGTTAAATAATGCGGGATTACAAAATGGTTTATCTCCTTTTTTGTTCAACATGTTCCATCATTAGAAAGTTTGGACTGGAGCTATGTCAAGCTTAGAAATTATCCAGCTTAATAAGATTTTTTTTCTGTCTCTCTTTTTCTTTCTCTCATTAGCAGCACTACATACTAATATGTCGTATATATAGCAGCTCCATGTAGAGCTTACCAAAGGTTTTATGATACAAGTTTTGAGCGCCTGCGATACAGTAGTTTAATAGATACCTGCATGTAGTCTACAGATAATAGGTAATGCTTCTTAACAAATAGGATCATAACCAGTAAAACTTCCACAAAGAAATAGGCTTGATCATCTTGGTGTACTCAGAATTTTACTCAGAATGTTTTATAGTGCATGTAGAGTTTCGGCACATTCCATTAGACAACTATTCCATTCAAATATTAACCATCCCACGTTTATTCCGCAAATAATAACCATCCTGCGTTTAACTATATCATGATTACATGTAGTGCTTTTATAAGTGATTTAGCCCACAAACTTGGCAGGTAGTTGGCTTCATCATGCAGTGCTTCAAATTTGACTGCTGAGCTACTGATCAAGCTCAAACAATGTCAAACTTTAAATCTGTAAATATTCTGGGGACCAGGTGCTCAAGCCTGATGGTCCCTATGGATATGCAAGGGCAATCCTAGGGAGCCAGGTTCCTGGGTTTTTTTACATGGTCATAGAGTAACCGGTCTGTGATTGCGCCATACTGAACATATATATGTAGAGCATAATATTTTATCTTATTTGTTATGTTTTGAAATGTGATTATCTTCCAAATGTATTATATTCCCCATAGTCTATATTACTGTTAGTCTATTTTATGATATCTATATGGTGCGAGTACCATCAGGCATATCTCTGAGGTACATGTATAGGCCAAACCACAGATTACTCTTTATAGTGCTACCATAGGAGATAATATTTGGGCACTATCATATAAGGCTTACTAGTGCTCAGCTCTGTACTCAACCCCGGTGTCACCCAGGATATGCAAGGGCAATCCTACGGGTACCCCTATAGGCTGTGGATAATAGATTTTTAGGGTCTGTTTATCAGGGCCAGTGCTAGCGATCTGCTCTGTACTCCAACCCCGAGTTACCCAGGATATGCAAGGGCAATCCTAAGGGTAGTACCATAGGATATGGTTAATATAGTTTTAGGGTCTGTAAATCAGGGCACAACTATCAATATTAGGATATTTATGTAGGTATATGCAGAGATTTGCCACATGTCTGCCGAAGTAAGGAGATCCTCGCGTATCGCAAATCGTGACAGTCATACGGATAACAGCAAATCATCAGTGACTGCTGTTAATTCCATCAAAGGTAACTGTACGTCTAAACTAGCCCAGAAGAAGCCCATAAAACAAAAAAGATGCCAAACAACACACCAGTAAAACACAAAAGATATATTTAGATGACTGCCCATGTCGTGCAGTGCCTAGTTCAAAATCTAAATCTCTCAGCTGGGTTCAGTGCTCCCTGTGCAGTCAGTGGTGGCATGGTCTGTGCCTAGGCTTCAATGATCAATATTGTGCAACACTTAGAGACATTGAAGATGCTTGCCCTAAGTGCATTGTCAGCAATATTGAAGGAGAAAATAAAGTACTGTTTCACAGTTTAACAACAGATGGGTAGACAAAGCAAAATAATCCGGTAAAGCTCCCAAATGAGACACGGGACAAGGTCAACACAGAGGAGTCCACCTCCAATGATAATATTTTGATTATTGATGATCTGAAGAAAAGGCCTAATGACAGCCATGAAATCAAGACAGAGATTAGTAGGGTTAAACCAAAGGCAAAGTTCATCTGGGCCTACCCCTCAGTCAGAGGAGGAATCGCCATCCATTGCAAATCTGAGGGAGATAGGGACATCCTTAAACAAGACTGGGCTGATGATAGTTTTGGGGGTCAAGGAAAAAACATTCGGACACACAACAAATCATTAGCATCCACATGTAGATGTGTAATTAGAAATGTTCTGAAATATGTCAGTGTGACAGAGCTGGAGGATTCCTATCCAAACAGCTTCAACTTTCCGGAGGTTGATCTGTTCGAAGACTACATTGTAGAGATAGTCACAGACCATTGCCAGTTATAGTGGTAGACTGTGCCTCCCAGCAGGATCTGGCAGCTATCCTCGCTAGTTCACCAGTGCTGGGAAAGTCAGTAGGCAAAGTTGAAGCATATGTCACAAAAAGAACCCTCCCTACGAGATGCTTTAATTGTCAAAATTTCGGACACATAGCAGCTAACTGTGATCTAGAGCACAGATGTGAAAACTGTGGGACTGATCACAACGGCAAGTGTGAGCGTCCAGCTAAATGTGCAAATTGTGAAAGGGCGCATGCCGCATTCAGCAAGGCATGCCAGTTCTACAGGACCTTGAGCCACAAGCTCTCCTCTAGAGACTGGTATTAGGCACTACTGTACTTTCACGCTTAGCCTGAGATAAACACATACATTAGTTAAACACATATAGATTAGTTAAATGTCTGTAAATAAGCTTAGAAAAGGGGAAATGTTCTAGATCTCTAGCTGTCAGGGTTTAGTTTTCTCATCTATGTTATATTATTCTGAGGAAATATTCATCATGAAGGTAGGACAGGCAAATATCCGGTCACTTAATACATCATTTCCTTTAATGGAACAGGTAGTCAAAAAACAAAGTATCGATGTGTTATGTCTCACCGAAATTTGGCAACCGAACTGGAACCTTAGTAGCTCTCTGAAGTACTGGAATGTGAACAAATGGACGCGACCATATAGGCAAGGCGGGGGAAGTGCCATCTTGGTCCGTAAGGATTTCAAGAGTGTCAAACGCACAGACCTAGTTAGAGGGGATCTTGAGGCGGTGTGGACCAACGTCTACACGAATGGGCATTCCTACCTCATTGGATCAGTTTACATTCCACCGGAGGACATTAGAGCTATGGCAGCCTTTTCGACACAATTAGATAGAGTTAGTAGGGAGCCTCACACTCTCATCATTACAGGAGATTTTAATGCCAAGCACCCCTACTGGTTTAACAAGAAAGTTAACCTTCTCGGACCATTACTCCTGGACATTTTGCACAAACACAATCTACATATAGTCAACAATAGCAGACCAACAAGGGACAGCTCCATAATAGACCTTACCATGGTACAGGGAGGAATAGATAGTGATATTTCGGAATGGGCGGTCAGAGAAGAGGTCTTTTTGGCTACAGACCATAGACTGATAACTTTCAGGATTGGTCAACGACAAACAAATTTCCGGGAAAGCAAGTGGGATTTTCGGAATACAGACTGGGCTAATTGGGAAACCGAGACAAACATCGTCTTCAGCGAATGGCTCTCGGCTCTATCTGACACAGAGAAAGATGTAGAGACGGTGTATACTAAATTTCGCCATACCCTGTTGGAACTAGCTGATAAGAACATTAAGCGCAAAACTGTATGTCCACACAGCAAAAGCTGGTGGAATGCAGATGTAGGCGCCAAAGCAAACAATCTTAGAGCCAGGAAGAAAAGATTCAGGTATAGGAATGATCCACACAATTATGGACTGGTACAGAAAGCCAAACAAGAGTTTAACCCTATCTGGCCTGGGCTTTTTGGGGCCTGTCCAGGCCTGGGGGGGGCCGAAATGGCCCCCCCCTAATTATTTTTCTTACCCCTTGAGCTAGGGGGCTGAAACTTATTACACTAAGCCCTTGGATCAAGCTCTACCAGAAAATGTAAAAAAATCCAAGATGGCCGCTTTGATGACGTCACAGTGACGCCATTTTGAAAAACGGCATTTTTTGGTCGATTTTTTGGACAGATTTTCCGAATTTTTTATTTTTGCAATTTCTCCACAAAAACTGCATGAAAAATTCGCAAATATTAATGTGACATGAAATAAAATTGTTTTTGCCCACTTTTCATTGCGGAAAAGCAGAAATTTTAAAGAAATATGACAAAAATATCACTTTTCTGGTACACCACGTGGCCGCCATCTTGAATTTACCCATGATCCTCTGCTCGGGGGGTTATGAAAATAGGCCGTTCCGGAGATAGTGCAGAAAATTTGGTAGGGAGTGCCATAATGGCCCCCCCCCAGGCCAGGTAGGGTTAAAGAAGCCGTAGACAAGGCGATAGAGGAACACTGGAAAATCCTCATTGACCAACTCAACTCAGGGGATCCACATAAATTTTGGCCAGTTGTCAACAAAACTATCAACCCAAAAGTTAAGAACATAATACACCCAATTGAACGGGCTGATGGATCTCTTGCAGCAGAAGATAAGA
>JAVTVY010017721.1:0-67594 GCA_036873755.1 Hanleya hanleyi | reverse complement strand
TTCGACTTGAACCGTAACTTTCACTACCCAGCATGCAGAGAGATCCAGTGGCAAGGTACCCACAATTACCGAATTTGTCCTAATCCGGCCAGAATTTCAGAAGATACTGTATGAAAACAAAATTTTAACTTGGCCCGCAGGTGGTGACACCTTTAAGCAGGTCAGCGTAAAAAACAGTCCCAAGCGAGATATTGAGGTGAAGTACCCACATACAAAATTTAAAAAGATTCGTTCAGTTTTTCAGGAGTTATTGTTCGGAAACTAATTTTGATAGATGCAAAATTGGCCCCCAGGTGGCCCCACCTATAGATCTTGAGGTAAGGTACCCACATACCAAATCTGAGAAGAAACCATGCAGTTTTCCGAAAGTTATTGTCCGGAAACGAAACTTTAACTTTGGCCCCAAGGTGGCGCCACCTATAGGCGAAGTGGCGTAAAAAACAATCTCAAGTGAGATCTTGAGGGGAGGTATCCATACACCAAATTTGAAAAGAATCAATTCCGATTTTCAAAAGTTGTTGTCCGTAAACAGAATTTTAACTTTGTCCCCAGGTGGCGCCACCTACAGGCGGATCGGCATGAAAAACAATCCCAAGCGAGATCTTTAGGCGTGGTAACCTCACACCAAATTTGAAAAGAATCCGTTCAGTTTTTCTAAAGTTATTGTCCGGAAACGAAATTTACCTTTGCCCACAGATGGCGCCGCCTATAGACGGATCGGTGCGAAAAACAATCCCAAGCAAGATCTTGAGGCGAGGTACCCACACACCAAATTTGAAAAGAATCCGTTCAGTTTTTCGAAAGTTATTGTCCGGAAACGAAATTTTACTTTGCCCCCCAGGTGGCGCCACCTACAGGAAGTTCGGTGCGAAAAAAATAATCCCCATTGAGATCTTGAGGCGGGGTAACCACAAACCAAATTTGAAAAGAATCCGTTCAGTTTTTTTTAAGTTATTGTCCGGAAACAAAGTCGGACGGACGCACGGACGGACCCCAATACTATAGTCCCCCTTTAGCCCTTCGGGCGTCGGGGGACAATCATAGTATACATAAACATAGTCTTGTTTCCTGCAAGAGAGAAGCGGTCAACAGTTTTCATTGATGCCGGCAAAACATCATGATGTTCCAAAAATGTCAAATCCGTATCGCTGATCAGTATTCTTAATGCCATAATATTCGTTGTAAAGTCGTCATTTAAAGACTGATGTATCTCAGTCACGCTTTGATTGTGACTGTTCATATGAGTACCATGAGGATCTTGAAGTGCATGGGTTCATACGGCCCCTAGCCCCGGGTTAAGCGGAATTAGACACAAGTTACGAAACGTAACGCCATAGATCTTGCACGCTACGCTCATATTTTGCTATCAGCATGCGATATGTATCGCCAAATTTGAGAAACTTTGAGTGGAGGCGCTTGGTGGTGTAGCCCTGTTTTATAAGTTTCTGCAACAATGTTTTGTGACGTTGATTAAAATCGTCACATTTAACACAGGATCTAGCAAATGCTACTAGGCGTGATATGTATACGCCATATGCAGGTCCCACTGGAATATTACTGTCCAGAAAGGGATAGTTTATGATGTCGAAATTGTAATCATCTCTTTTGTCATACAGTCGACGAGAGAGAAGCCCGCTTCATTTTTATAGAGATATAGGTCTAAATATGATGTGCCTGTAGGGTTATCTGTAGTTTCCTTCAAATCCGGTGAAGGTGGATATATATCCTTCACTGCGTCATTTATATAGCGATTATCCACAGCGAGAAGATCGTCTATATAGCGTTTGGTGAATGAGAAGGAACGGGCTTTGAATGGATCGGTTTTTGAAAGCGCCTGCATATAGTCATATTCATAAGAGAACAGATATAGGTCAGCCAACAGGGGTGCACAATTAGTACCCATTGGAATACCTATATGCTGCTGATATATTGTGTTGCCAAATTTCACATAGATATTATTAATGAGAAATTCAAGCATCTCTATAAACAAAGAAACATCCCATGAATGTCATTTCTTCTGACTTCCGGCAGCTTCGTGGGTGTCTGTGTACAATGCACTGTCGAATGAGTTATACACACGTAACTGGTGATCAGTTGTACTCGAAAGATATATCTAAAACTCGCATGTGGTTTCCAACAGTGGAACCATACAGAAGAGGAGCTATTCATGTGTTGGATCGAAGTTCAAATAGGTTAAGACCTACATCTGTGATGAGGAGCCTACGCAACCGTGACCAGCTCACTTGTCTGTTGAACTGGACCGATACCTCATCCACGATGTGTACGTCCGACGCGGCCTCATCTTTGCTCAGTTGTCTTGGCTAGATGGGGAGGTACAGTGCATTTTACCCTCCACCATGATAATGGTCCGCGAATTAGCCAGTTGAATACTTATAAATCTAGTCACTTGATTGGCCTATGGCCTCCTATTATTCCAAAGTAATACTAATACCTCTATATATCTCGCAGGCCGGGTGTCCACATAGCCGCCAATCAACTTTAATGAATGGACGGATGACCGTTGAGAGAGCCACTGATGAAAAGCAAAAAAAATATATCTCTTCGTATGGTTATTGGCGAGACAAAACTGCTTGTCCTGGCTGTGAGAATGTGAGAGTTTAGGGAATCCATTTCACTCGGGAATACTTTAAGCAAGAAATATTTGAGTCCTTTTAACCCAGAAGATTAACTTACCTCTCTATAAACTGTATTTGGTCGATATGCGTCAAGAACAGGTTGCATCGTGTCACTTGATCCAGGAACAGTGTCAGATAGATTATAGCCAACTTCGAAATTAATGGGAGTGATAACATCTTTGTTAGACTGGAAATATGAACAAAAATAGAAGTGTAAATCTCATGTGCATATTGTGCGAAGCCTAGCATGCCTCCATATTGCCATACTTTAGCGAATAGGCATTGTCTTGTACGACCGTGTATTAAATAATAACATAATATTCAGTACAGACGTGAGTGGGAATTAGAACAATGATCAAGAAATAGCTGTAGAATATGCGCGTCTGTCGACATAGTTTGACACGAATGGGCGGAATGTTGAACAGATCGAATGAAACATTCCATGAGTTAGGTGAATGGCTCTTAGACATTATCAAACTCTGTGATACCAAGATATAGGTAGCAAATAGATTAACTCTAGAGGATTTTCAGACAGTTCTCCAACGACTTTCACATCCTGTTGAGTTTTCGTCTACGAGTTTCCATCATCGGTGTGCGTCACTTTATGTGGGCATGACATGATAATACCTATCCTTTTATTTTTCACAATCATTGTGTGTATCTCATGGTAATTACCATTCGTCAGGAGCTGGGGTCGTCAACCAGTTTGATCTCATATTAATATAGTACATATATTGATGACATGACATAAGACAATGTAAGGCATAAACCAGGTGGATGGTCGACTGATACCGATTGATGTACTTCATGCTGAGAACATATTCAAAGAAACAATCTATGCGGATAACGACACAAAGTATGCCGGTAATATGTTTAAGAAATCGTTACCGTCGCAACAGCTTGATGCTTTCCGCAGAGAGACTGTTCCTTCGTAAGACGAATGTGTCGACTTATGGACGGGTATACATCGTTTTTCTCTCGTAGCAAAATTCTCTCTCCCACTGGGACGTATTTTTCCATGGTGTCCGCCGATAACGTATAATTGATCGCTTAATGACAAAAAAACAAAAATCGAAATTTTGTTGACAAAATTATATGTTAAAATAACAAGTTTAGATTACAAATATACCCCCACACACATACCAAGTCACACCTAACCCTTCCTAAATAGATAATGTATTAAAGCTTTATATAATCATTATGTCTCCCCCACCTATTTAATCATTGTAACTAGCTGTTGTCGATTAAGAGTAAGCGCAACAATTGGTGATTTAGGAATTATACTACGACAAGAAATAGTATTCATGTGTATATCAATACCATTTCCACAATAATATTAGCATATGATCACTCACAGTGCAATCACCTGGGTTTCTCTAAGAAAGATAAGCCTTGTTGTATTGAATATCACGTTAAATCAGCGCGCATGCCGCCCTATTCAGTAGGATTTTCAGCCTACATTATCTCCCAGTTGGGAACATAGTGAAAACTGCATGTGATTATCAATAGTAAACATACCAATGTCGTTTGGTAAGGAGATTCCGTCAAAGTTGAAGCAGACAGTAACAGTGAAACACGTAACTCTCTGTCCACCCAAATTACAGTCTCGTATTTTCAAGTTGATGTGATCGACAGAAAATTTTATCTCGACTTTGAAATTAACGACCGGTCGTCCACGAAGTACTACAGATTTATCTGACAAGAATGCACCAACGGCTATATCTGAAAGAATATACAACGGATAGATATCTCAGAAGTAATTCTAGTGATATTGTTCGAGATGCGAAAAAGTTCAGTATTAATTATTATCAGCATAATCAGCAATATTATATCAATGTTTTGTTAGCTGCCCTAAGACAAACATCGGTTTAAGAAAAGAGAATTAACTGAGCATCGGAACTGATTATTCGCATTTTTTGCCAATTTCTCTCTATGATCACGCAATGGAAAGCTGCAGATAATTTAGGAGTCCCACATATTAATTTCATATAAAAAGAATGATTGTAACTCCAGATATGGAAGTCATTTTGATAAATATTATATTTTAGCACTTATTATGTCATTATCAATCCCATTGATGGTATATTGAGTGTTCAAATATACATTATTAATCGATAATTACTTCCACATTAATTTGCATCCATTGTTACTTAACGTGTTCTTACCACCGTATGAATTGCCGTCAATATCATGAACTCGGGATATCGAAATCCCGAATGTGCGAAGTTTGTTTTGGAGTTGTCGCCCTTGAATACGCTGAGAATATTCTGAACGCAGCCCATATCTGTACCCGTTATATACATATATCGCTCCTATTCCCCCGTCTTCATAAGGAGCGCCAATGACCACGTCTGTAAAATAGCATGTTGTCTGTTACAGAGTAAATGGCAAACCATTTCTTTGTGTATTTGGAATAATATAGTATGCACCGGTTCTTGGCAACATGCGCTTGAGAACAAATGAATTATCTGATGGACAGTTCCCTATTCAATTCTCAGACAAAGACTTTCCCCGGCGCACTGACCGGTGACTCTCCGCTTAAATTTGTTACTCATACTTCTCAGTCCTATGCCTACAGTATGGGAAATATATTTTTTCATTGAGAACTGAAATATTTTCGATTTGAACTTGTTTAAATTATCATCAGTGTAAGCATAATGTACCTTACCATATTTTAACCAGTTATCAACAGGTAAATATATTCTCCACGCTAGGCCTAGAAAGTACGAACCACAAATCTGCGCGTCGGCGGTCAAGTGTCAGTGCGCCCGTCCATGCGCCGTGCCGGTGTGATGGATAACACTGCCCTGGTGATTAGTGTCTCTTTTCATATCATTTTTTATTGCAACCAAGGACGAACATTTCTCCCCAGTGTGGATAAAATGTCCTAACTGGTTTAGAAGATAGGGGCCGGACACTCTTAATCCAACGGACATTCTTAGCATCAACACCAGCTTAGAATCAAATCGGCAAAAGTTCGTTGAATTTAACGGATGATGGAGACCGTTTTGATAGTTCCAATTTGCCAGATTCCGGGTACGGGCATGTCAACAAAATGTATATATATTGCATATTGCCTTTTTGGCACGGCAACTTTCCTCAAAATCGCATCTTGTTTTCTACATATAGCAGAGAACCTCACAATGATCAATATAAATAATTAAAGAGATTTCTTCTTCGAGCCTTTTGAACTGGAATGCATTTACGGATTATCAACACTGTTGTGACAAGTTCGTATCAACATGCTAGACAAGCTCACCCTGTAGGCCATCAAGATTCACGTCTCCTAGTCTCGATATTGCAGTCCCAAATTGTGCCCCGAGAGAACGAGATCCCTTCAGTGAATGCCTCGCCATACGGAAAATACCCTGCAAAGACAACAGACTGTAACGCTTATTTTACATACAAACATCTCAAAAACACGACACCTACTTCTAATGCATCCTGTGTAAATCCATTCACCTCGAGTGCATACGATGAAGGAAGTGTCATAATTACATTTTGGTAAACAGACACTCACAAACAGTGTCAAACTGGAAGACGACTGAGAAGACAACACCTATGTATTGGGGGTAAAGTAATCCAATGGGGATGTTTCCAATATTGAAAAATATTGAAGAAGAAATGAGAGATAAGTTCAAAGATAAGCGGATCTAAATGATCGTTTAAAACCTTTCTTGTTTTTTTTTTATTTAACCATGATGTTCTGCACAACTGTGAAAATCTAAAAAATGAATGCCAAACATGATGTTTCTTGCTTCAAAATGGGCAGAATTAAAGACAACCCCTTCAGGTCATGCTGGACTACATATATCCCAAACTTGGATTGAATCAACTCAATTTCTCAACAACAACAAAAACACAAGTCGTAACACAGGATCTAGGCCGTTTCAGGCTAATTGTCTAATTATAACTAATTAATGTCCGCGGAATTCAACGATTCTGTAATATTCCCATCGGGCCATGCTTGACTATATGTATGCCAAGTTTGTAGCGATTAAAGGCATTTTCGGGTTAATTGATCAACTTGACCTAATTAATATGCGCCGTGCGACAGTCCCTGTAGAAGACTTCAGAATATATTCCGGCAATCAGATTATCCGGATATCCGTTACTTTCTTAGTAACAGTGATTTTTCTAAGATCAAGAGAACAATAAATTGACATTCAACCTTCGATTAATACTTACAAAGTCTTTGTTATGAAATACGTAAGCTTTTCCCTCGTCTACTTCATAAGTGAAGTGTGGTGCCCCTACAATCAAATCATCCAACCCGTCTCCGTTCACGTCAATAGCGACAATTGCTGCACAGAAATATTCACCTGTCTGGATAGAGAAAATTATGTCAGCGAAAAATTCCAAACGTGCCTGCGAGGTTCAGTGCCACAATGGTACCGAGGTCAATGCACTATGCCGCTATGCTCTAAAAGCTTAACCCAAATATGCTGACAATTTTGTATTCCGAGATAACTCTACATTTTGAGTTCCCGAAATTTTCCGTTAGGCGGAAAAGAGTTACACGTAATTAAGAAATTCTGCAATGACCTAGTAGCAGAGTTGAATCCCTTAGATATTGCAAATATTAATAGAATATGTCGTCGTGAGAAAGCGAATATATTTCACATGTATATTTGGGGTCAAACACTCAGTATTTAGAGAAAACACTCATTAATTATAATGATGTGAGAACACACATTTTCATTCATATGTGAATTATATTTGAACTGATGACAGGAAAATGATCTCTGGATAATTATTGACACCCATATTATTCATATATACATGTAAATTATGATATTTTTGCACGTTCGTATAGATCTAGTATTCCCTGATTCCCAAAGCTTATATTCAACGCAAAAGCCATGTACCAGTTCGATTTGGATATCCTACACTAAGGTGAGATATACATATGCATTATGTCCTATTTTCTGTGATAGGCATTTAGAAGTCGGCGTATATAACATAAGGCCATTCTATGGATAGCAAATTATTTGTTAATCTCAACAGCAACAAAGAAGTTGTTAGCCATAGAATACCCTTATGATTTGCATTATGTTAGTAGAGTCAACACTGATGGTTTTACCTGTTTTCCAACAAGCTTCGATATAATCCTCAAGTTTTCATCCAACACGTAACACTGCAGTCATAAACTTAGAAATTTTAATTTATTAGGAGGCATAAATACATATTCTGTCACAAAATTAAGTATATATTTTTCTAACCAAAATTACCAGAACAGTTGGCGATCGGAGGTTTGTCAACGGCGCTTACAGAAATGTAGATATTTTTCTTTTCTACATTTATACGATGCCGATTTCATTTGCGACGACAATTTCCAGTCGTTCTATTATTGTATAACAGCAAAAAAGTGATTTCCTCAGTGAAAATTACTCTTACACCTAAATGTCTCACCAACCTATCTGAAAATAAACAATTTATACACCTCAGCAAACTTTTCTAATGAAGGGTAACATTTGCTGCGGTAGATTTATAAATAGTGACATTTGCGATAAGAATTCAGCTATGGCAATTCTCTAGTGAGCAGTTATGATTGCATGACTAGAGCAAAGAGGCTCAACTCCGTTAAAAACGAAGCAGATTGTAAAAAGTTCCTCACTTACCTCCCCTGTATTCCGTGATCTGGGAGCACCTGTAACATAGTACACTGATTTATCTCCGAAGAGTCGACCGGATGTCAAAGAGTAACCTTAAAAATGTCAAATAGATGCAAAATGTCATTTAGAACAAATCTTGTTTCCTCGTGTAAAAGCTGATAAGCAAACAACTTATTATGGATGAAAAATTCTTCGTTTATTAGCTGGTGACGTTCCGCTGTAGTTACAGCATGTTTCAAACTAAAATTTGAAAACGCTGTTAGTAACTACAGGGGAACGTCACCAGCTGATAAACAAAGAAGATATTATCCATAATAATTCGATTGATGTCTAGTTTCCAACTTCTGAAATGCCTCTCGAAGAACATATAAAAACTGTTGATTATTTACAAGTGAAAATGATTTATTATCTCTGGTAATTAATAATCCCCCACGAAATGTATTTTGGTTCATGAATATATACACCAAGTAACTAGGGTCAGCGAGAGAAAAAAAATATCGTCGCTTTCAACAATCTTTCAGCTATATCACGACGAACCAGCTAAGCACCACCCAGCCCAGTTGTGTTCTTGCTACTTCAAAGAAGAAATCTTTGAAGCAGCATAACCGAGGTTATTAACATCTTTTATTTCATTATCTTATTTAATATGTCATCATCTTATTCAATAAACATGATGAAAATGTGTTGATTACAAAATTATAAATTCATGCTGAATAATGACCGTTCCCTATGTGGCAAGTAAAATCACAGTTCGTATATCAGAAGTGGTTATAACATGGCGGAAATTCTGAGATCTAGCGCTGGACTATTTTGTTCAATTTTAATTATTCTGATATATGGCACTGAGAGCTCGGACAGACCGCAAAAATGTCGGCTTTCATGAACATATTGAACGTTGTACCATAAATCGTACAGAACAGTTTTGTCATGTACAAGGAGAAACTTATACTTGACTTGCAGTTTTACTGCCTTTAAAGTAGGTCTTTAAAGTAAATCGGAAATAATTTACCGTGGGAAAAATGATCATCCGGTCATACAGTTCCGTCTTACGACCGACAACAACACCATAGATACGGGGCCATTTGAGCACAAATTGTTCAGATGAACTGTTTAAAATGAGCTACTGACCGTTTCCCTCTGCCAAGAAATTATTTTTTTCTTCAAATTTTGCTTGTTTGGAATTGCTGCTAACTGTCGAACGTCAAGGTAAAATGTTACCATGATGGTATCAAATTTGGTGATATTCCTGTTATAGGAATTAGGTGTTTATATTACGGACAGAGAAAGTATTTAATGGACGACGGCTGAAGATTGTAATCCGATTAATAGAGCGGAAATTATTTTGTGGACGACAGCTGAATATTGAATATCGGATCTGACGTCTATTCTCTAAGATTTATTTGAACATGTTTTTAAATAAAATAATTCTTGTTAGCGATATGAAGTTGGTGACAAGAACAACTTATAGCATCATTGGAAAAGGCCCCATTTGTTCATTCATAATATCAGTCTATTAAGTAAGTGACCAGATTTGGCACTCCAGAGACTGTCATTACATATTTGGTGCTGCTGGAAAAGGCTCAGTGGCCTTTACATAGATACAACTCCTTCAGCTATCACGTTATTAAATCGAAAAAATAATTTCTTCAATATTCCTCTTGTACAGAAAAAGTGTTTGACGCGGACAGTCAATATGACGCAAAACAGCATCGATGGACGTTGGAAAATTGGGCTTTAACTGTTTTAGGCTTTTTCGTCGATATTTTAGCTTGGATTGTTTGATATTACTGAACTATGGACAATGAACTAAAATGATATTTAAGGTATAGCGTCTTTGAAAACATTAGATTAGTTTTGGTTCAAGGTGTGATATTGTAGCTATATAAAAAAAAATCCGCGCTAAAATGCATAAGAAAAAGTCACAAACAAACGAAAACGCAAAAACTGTAGTGTGAAAGGAATCTCCCACATCTGTCCCGTTTCATGACTATGAATGTTAAAGAGTATAAAAGTGTTGTTTTACGTACTAAGCATTGTTTCGTGTAAAATTGAAGAAATAAAATTTTAACTTCACAAATGTAACAGCACTAAACGTCACGTGACTGCTTATCAACATTTACCAATTCATCTAGCAACACCAAATATATATGTGTATTAAATAAATAAGTTTTAAGGCAAACCACCAGTTTTACAAGCCAAGGGATGACCTAGTCGAGTGGAAATAACTAGTTTTCTTCAAACGTTCTAATGTATATCAACAACTGCATCCCCAGCCTAGTCCCACCCGATAACCTCATATAATCTGAAAGCTTATACATCATTGTACACTTAACTACTCACCGGCATATCCAGATTCTTCTGTAAATTGCTCTACAATATCTTTTTCGTCATTTTTGTACCGAACAAGTCCACCTATTATAGAAGAAAACCTTTTTTACAACTTTTCATGCCAAGATGATCATTTCAACTAAACTCAAACTACAGATTATATATGGCTATGAACCTTAGATATTTGGAGTACAAATGCTCAAATATGCATCGAATAGGGTTTAAGCCTGGGGAGGGTCATTTCGCCCCTCCCCCATAACGCCTCATTTATTTCTTCTTGCTTCTTAACCTAGAAGTCTTAAACTTTCCACATTATATCTTGGTGTCAAGCTCTACTAGAAAAATGTGAACAAAATCAAAGATGACCGCTTTAATGACGTCACACTTATCTCATATTGTAAAAACCATTTTTGGTGGATTGTACGGTCAGATTTTCCGCATTTTTTCTTTATGCTATTGTTTTTCAAAATAATATACATAGGAAATTAGGAAATATCTATCTGATGTGAAATAAAATTGTGTTGCACACTTTTATAAGAAGGAATATGAAAACATTACTATTTTGGTATACCCAAATAGCCGCCATTTTGAATTGACCCATTTGCTCAGATGATATGCAAATAGGTTAAAAATGACCTCAATATAACAGGCTATAAAGTCTGTCAGGGTTCCAAAAAATATAAATCATCCATAACTCGTACATATGAAGCACTTGGTTCACGTTTTAAGCTTGAAAAAAGTCGTGATACCTTTCCAGTCCAGCAGTCCCGGAGCGCCAAGTAGAAGAGAGCCATCCTATAAATGTAAGAGTAAGACAATTCACAAATAATCATATCTACTGGAACAAAATTCTTTCCTCGAGTGCAATATGTATTAATATAGAATATGTACATCAGGTAGATGTATATTTCGAATGCTGATGTGTGAGAAAAATAGGAAGACATAATGTCGCCTAAAACAGATCAATAAATGGTATGATGGCATGAGTTGTCGTTATAGAGCATTTATTATGACTCGAAATAAATCTGGCAATATGCTAAGATTGGGGTTTATAATATCCTACCTCAGAGTAATGCGCCGCCATTCCTGCCAGACCAGCTCCGTACTGGAATTGACCACTTTTATCAACTTGTTTTCCTCGGACGACTAAGGGATACCGTTTATGTACAGATTTTGTATCTAACTCCTCGTTCAACTCGAAACACATACCATTCACCAGATAATGGAATTTGGGGAACTTGACATCAGCCCACTTGTGTGAACATACCTGCAAAAGTTGAGAGAAGGGTTCAGTTCGTGAAATATGGCACGGCGACGTTCTACGAAATTGAAAGTATGATTTTTCCGATTTTACATGAGGAATCAAGCTGAAGATTGCATCAACTCCGGCCTCGGCCTTATAACCATGGACGAACAATTGCATATTCCGTATATTTCGAACTCCTAGCGAATGTCAACTTTGGAATTCACAGAAATCAAACTTGATATCCAAAACTGGGCGACGTAGGTTCCAAAATTCGGCGACGTAGCTTCCAAAACAAGGATCACATGTATTGGTATTTGTGTTATATGAATTTGAATGCCCTATTTCGCTAAAAAAGTTTAAGGGGCATAGCCGTAACTCTCAACTTACCACAACTTTACTTTCGAATGAAGGTTTGATATCCAGCGAAACGCCCAACCATTGGTCATCCTTCCGAGGTTTAAATCGAGATTTTACTTTCTCAGTATTTCCTTAGAAATGAGAAAATTGCAGAAAAGCTTTATTTGTTATTTTACTGGTTTATTCTAAAGGTAAGAATGATAAAATAAGAATGATGATTATCTAAGTAGGAATATATCCTGGAGAATGAACAAAATATGTTCAGTAGCGGTTTCTTCAGTTGGTTTGAAATTTCAATACAAAAAGTGCAATTGGTCAAGTGTCAATCCATTCAAGTGAACAAGCCGTGTTAATATGTCGCTAGGGGCCGTGCATAGTCCTGCCAATCAAGATGTCCACATGAACGGCTTCAATAAAAGTGTGACCGGGATAAAAATCATCACAGGGGTCAGTTTTGGTTCTTGTGATGTTTTAAGAAATATGCAGACTGTTTATTTTCCTGAGGGGTCATATGACTTCTTGTCAGTACGTCGGCATCTTTTTCCATCACCTTTGTTATGTTGCGTTTAATGATCTTCTGGCTCTTACCTTCTGTGTCTACTCTGACCTGCGTACATCCTCTGTTGTTGTGTATGGGACATTTATACAGTGCCCCGGGTTTATGGACAGGGGTACTGCGCTGAGAATCGCTTTTTGGTGCCCCGGCCAATAACCTATGGAAAATAAACGAATTTTCATTCAGCAACGTGAAAGCATATAATTTTTAAGTTCAGGGTGTCCAGGAAACACACGTGAAAGTGGCCAGTAAAACGTTAACAAAAATCTGGATTTCTTCCAATTTTCAATAAACTCAACGAATGACTAAAGTTTTCATGATCGCAAGCTCGCCTTTTGCAACATATGCCAGCGAGGATAGGTCAACAGCTTCAACGATGTCAGCTGCTCTTCTAGTCAAATCCTCTTCGCTGATGAATAGGCTTTATGATCGTATGATGACCAAGCGAGAAAAAGTTGAACCTTCAGTACTCGCTGACTGGCTGGATCTCACCCAGAACAAGGTCGTTGAAACAACCCGCCTTATTGACAGTAGTACCCTTCCCCAAGCAGAAGAAGTACTAAGAAACCTCAACTCGCAAGAAGTTCCAGCAAATCTCCAGAGTAAATTCATCATAGTCCCATGAGACAAAGCTTCAAATAATATAATATTCATATGCAAATAGGACTATTACCTGGTGCTGATTAAGAAATCAGCCACTTTAATACTACCAAACAGCATTTACTCTGGAGTATTTATTTAGCAACCACAAAAAGTTATACCGAAAATGTACTGGACTCCCAAAATGCATAAATCACCATACAAAACTAGGCTCATAACTGGTTCTAGAAGCTGCGCCACCAAGCTTCTTTTAACCCTGTTGACGAGGCCCCTTCAGGAGGTAATAGCATTTTGGGAAAGGTATTGCGCCACTATTTCTAAATGCACTGAATGCATGTGGATAATGAAAAACTCAAAATGTCTTACGGAAGAACTTGATGCTAAATGTCACATACCGTGCAGACATATATCCACATGGCATTTCTCGACTCTCTACACTACAATCCATCATCAGGACCTTAAGGTCCGTCTGAGTTCATTAATAGTATCAGTGTTCAAGAAAACTGAACGCCGATATATTAATGTCAGAAGCCATAAGGCATTCTTTAGCTCTGCTACATACAAGGGATATCATTCATGGGATGTTTATTTTTTTATAGAATTGCGCGAATTTCTCATTAATAATATCTATGTGAAATTTGGCAATACAATATATCAACAGCATATAGGTATTCCAATGGGTACTAATTGTGCCTCTCTTTTGGTTGACCTATATATATTCTCTCATGAATACGACTATATGCAGACGCTTTCAAAAACAGATCATTTCAAAAGCCCGTTCTTTCTCATTCACCAAACGCTATATAGACGATCTTACTGCTGTGGATAATCGCTATATAAAGTGAAGGATCTATACCCACCTTCACTGGATTTGAAGGAAACTACAGATGGCCCTAGCGGCACATCTTATTTAGACTTGTATCTCTATAAAAATGAAGCGGGCCTTCTCACTCGTCGACTTTACGACAAACAGATGATTATAATTTCGACATCGTGAACTATCCCTATCTGGACAGTAATATACCAGAAGGACCTGTATATGTCGTATACATGTCTCGCCTAGTAGCATTTGCTAGATTCTGTGTTAAATGTGAAGATTTTATTCAACGTCACGAAACATTATTGCAGAAAGTTGTAAAACAGGGATATATCATGCGGAAGTGCCTCGACTCGAAGTTTCTCAAATTTGGCGACACATATCGCATAGTGATAGGAAAATACGAGCGTCGCGTGCAGGATCGATAGCAGTACGTTTCGTAACTTGAGTCTAATTCCGCTTAACCCGGGGCTACCTATGGATTTCAAGATCCTCATAGTGTTCATATGAACGTACACAATAAAAGCGTGACTGCGATACAGATGTTTATACCATACTTTATCCATCTGATCTTCTTCCATATTGAACTTTGCAAGCAAGATGTCGTTGGAACACTAGCGATTCATTTGGCATAGTTCACGGTATGAGTACACCAATAAACCTACTCGTTTACCTCGATTTTAGTAACTTTTGCTTCGTTCATGATACTGACATATCTATAGTTCTATTTCCGAAGTAACTCTCCTCACAGGAAAGGTAGAAATGGATTCTTGAGTAAAATTAACTTCTGAGGTTTCAAATAGAGTCGTATTTCGACTACCCACCTCTAAGGAACGGTAGCAATTAGACTGTTTCGTAACTTTGGTTTGACTGAAGAACATGCATTATCCGACCGCCTTCCTCTGAGAAAAGGAACCATACCTTATTTTGGTAAATGTTCTCCCTTATTGTTGTATAGATGAGTACATTATATCACCTCCCCCCAGGAAAGATAATAATATACTCTGTATACAACAATGAAGATAAAAGTTACCAATATAAGGTATTGGTACATTTTTTCAGATGAGGGCGGTTGAAAAATGCATGTTGACCAGACAGAACGAATAGTTACGAAACAGTCGCATTACCTTTTCTCAAAGGTGGATATAGTCGAAATTGTTGAAACTCCATGGGTCAATGGAAGTTAAAGTTAAAAAAAATGAATCGTTGCAACATTTCCTGTGAGGAGGGTAGTTGGAAAGAAAACAGATAATGTCAGTGTCTTGAACGAAGCAAAAAGTTACAAATTTCGAGGTAACTGAGAGGTTTATGTCGGTTTATTGGTGTACTCATATCGTAGAATGTATCCTGAGAAAAGGCAGCAATGCCCAGTTCTAGTATCATTTGCTTTCATGGATAATATATACAGACTTTTTCTAATCGTTTGAGAAAGGTAAAAAAACTATACCAGGTACCACCCCACTCTGAGGGAAGATAAGAATATCGGGCTTTGAGAAAGGGTAGGAAGTCCCGTGTTTGTATTTTTCCCCCTTTACATTCCACACTTCTCTGAGAAAAGATAACACTGTCGTGTTCCAGTAAATTTTTCTTTCTAGTGCTTGAACTTACCGTATAATTATTCATATCACCCACCTTTGAGAAAACCATGTTTTAGTAAATTTTACATTCATCGGTTTATATGTATGTAGTTTTTTTCCTCTACCTTTCTCTGAGAAAAACAAACACTCATGTTTGGTAAACTTTTCAGTTTTTCTTTCTACCGCCCTCGTCTGAGAAAAGGTGAAATTGACTTGTTTAGTAACATATGGTCTCATTGCTCTATATTCAAGCACATTTTTCTTACTACCTCCGTTTGAGAAAAGGGAACGATGTATTTTTTCTCCTTTCACTCACGTGAAATCATGGCCCTCATCTGAGAAAATGTAACAATACCATGTTTTAGTAACTTTAAATTCACCGCTCTATATGAGAAAAGCTAACTCCGCCGCATTTGAGTAACTTTAGCTTTTTTCTGCATTCCTCGTCTGTGAAAAGGTGGCATAGTTCCCGAGGCCCGCCCCCTGTACAGACCTTTTGGTCTTTGATATATGTTGGCACTTGTGGGAAGTTGATGCTGGGTCGACATCGGGCCTTACAGACTAGTCTTTTGTGTTAAATGCCGTCATTTACATCTGACGACGATACAGCTCACCAATCTCAATGTACGAGTTGTCACAGCGAAACAGCTCACCAATTACCAGTATACGAGTTGTCAGAGCATTTCCATCATAGCTCTAGATTTGTATCTAATACCGCTTATGCCGGTGCTAGGGGCCGCGTGGTCATATCATCAAAGTTGCCACATGAACAGGTACAATAAAAGCGTACCTGAGATACAACACATATCACGAATCGTTAGATTCTTGGTATGTGCTTTAGAATAGGTTAACCAGAAGACTATTCTGTGAAGTCATGTGACGCAGTCAGTATGTCGGCACCTCTTCCCACTACCCTTATATGTGTTGTAATTCATACCTCGTCTGTGAAAAGATAACATAGTCCCATTTAGGTACATTTTTGCTTTTTCTAGAGGCCTCGCGCGGATCGGCTGTGAAAAGGTAACAACGCCGTGTTTTGGTAACTTTTGCGTTTTTCTCCCTCCCACATCTGTGAAAAGGTAATATAATAAAAAAATATAGGTAACTTATTCTTTTCCTCCCTCCCTCGTCTGAGAAAAGGTATTACATAGTCTAATTTAGGTAACTTTTGCGTTTTTCTCCCTATCTCGTCTGTGGAAAGGCAATTTAGTCGCATTTAAATAAATTTAGCTCGTTCTCGCCCTCCTCGTCCGAGAAAGGATGACAATTAATACCTTGCTTTGTAACTTTTGCTCTTGCTGCTCGACATGCATGCATTTTCGACTCCTTACTTTTCTCACTTCTGGACCCCCCTCCCCCCCACCTCCCCCTTAATAATATGATCCTAAGCACATTTCAATGCCTACATTTAGCGCTATATAATTTAGCGTCAGGCAGATAACTTGCAGTGTGCTGCAGTATGTTAATGTACATGTCATGTTCTTTAGTTCACGTGGTTGTTAAATTGAGTATCTTCCAGAACCCATAGCCATGCTGACAAAGTTGTCCTACCTTCTGAGAAAACCACTTTCCGGTCCTCAATGGACGTTTGATGCTCTTTCTTTCATAAAAGTCACACCCACTGATCCCGTGGCCTTATCGGCCAAACAACTATATATTCTTCGCCCACAGTTTGTGTTAAATGCTGTTTCTGACTCCCTAGGTTTTCCCGCTTATGGAATTCCTCTCTCATACCAACATAAGCACATATCGATGCGGAGAGATACAGCCACACATATTACATTATGCACATGTACATTTTATGTTCTCGGACACCAATGGGCGTTCAGTAACCTTGCCCTTTTTAACTTTGTTTTATATTAGGTTTCCTGCAATGACTACAATGCCGTTCTGGCAAAGTTTCCTGACATATCGACAAATACTGTGGCCGTACGGACCGGACAAACAAACAAACAGCGAGAGTTACTAAATTATAGTAAAATTTGACAGTTTTATTCTAGCGGAGAGAGAGAGAGAGTTAATTAAGGTTTAATTACAACACATATACAGCTACATAGCGACTGCGCGGTTGGGGGATAATTGAAGCATGCCTCGCTTCAGAGACACATTTGATATTTATCTATTGCAACAGGAGATGGTTGTTTATATCATAATTTACACATTTGGTCTTCCTCTATATTGAACCATGTGAGCAAGATGTCTGACCACTGTCGACTCACTTGGCGTGTAGACTCTGATCGTTATAGTTCTGTGTTCTCCAGGAGATGTCCGACTCCTCTTATACACTATAGTATTCAGGTATATCGCATACAGTAACTTTTAAACTAACTGATCAGTTTATTACTTCAGAAGGTTATTTTTCATGGTATAATTAATGAACTGAAAGCAAGATCCAGTATACTTTCCATAAATTATACTGTCATATTCTATATTGTATCGTCTGTAATTGTGAAGACCTTTTTGCTTAAATCCGTCTGCTCACAAAATTTAAAATAGTTTATCAATAGCCTATCCACTTGACTGACATTTAACATCATGTTAACAGGAGTAGTTATATTTAACATACAGAGGCTCATTATCATCCCGGGAAAAGCATCAAGCATGTTGGGCCATAAACTGTGTAAGGTATTTCCTGTATAGAGAAGAGAAACACATGCTTCTACATACAGTAACACATGTTTAATGTATAATATAAGTCGACTGTCTCAAATTGTAACCCTAAACCAGCTTCTCCATACACCCTCAGTGGCTTTTAGCCGGTATGCTAATTGATTTGTTTGCCACTCGAAATTAGATGATCGTGTTAATAAGTCGACATATTTCTGAATGTTACACACAAGTTTGAATGATGGCAATGAAAGAAACAGCTCAGTCGCTTACAACATGTGGACATCAAACACATGTTGTGAGTATAAAATAAACCTTTTCGACAACCCCACGAAGAAGATATAGTAAAGATATAGTAAAAGCTTATTCAGTGCAAACTATATCCCCCTTTATCATAGACTAGCGTGAATATATACATTTATATCCATAGGGCATAAGTTAATAGGCATGTATGCAGTAGTAAAATAAAACAGCATTAGGTCTTGTTTCCCCGCATTTTACTGTACCATTTCCGCCAATTTCTCCCTTTTCAAGTGGGACACGCGTCTCTCATTGAGGACGGACGTTGGTGGCCAATGGTGGGTCGTCCCATTATCGGATACAGAAAATAAAGCAATCCACGTAAATCAACCTACACTCCTATACAGTTGCGTGTTTAATCATTGTGGTCCATGTTTGTTTGTTTGGGTTTTTTTATGCTTTTTTTCATTTTCGTACAATTTGAAGTTCATAAAACATTCCTGGTTGAAATATTAAAGTGAGGTGGTCATCGTCCAATGCTAATAGCAGTAAGTTGTATTATATTCAGCATCATGTAACATGAAGAAAACAATAATAAATCATTTACGACTGCAGTTGCACACTGACAAATGTGAACATAATCCTGACCTGTGATCTCAAGTGAGCAATGAGCTTCAAGCACGGGCTTGTTATATAAAAGGACAAGTGTATATCCATGATGATGATGCTCATCATCTAAAAATTTACAGGTTAACATAGTAAATGTTATGTTTCATATATAGATCACAAGTGTGTGGGCAGCATGAGTTTGTATCATGTCTGCTTCCACTAGGGGAAGATTAATTTGTCTACATGACGAGTGTACATTGCTAGTCACACATGTCCAGTTAATCATATCATAGTTAGTTATATCGTCGCTATATGGCCGAAATACTGCTGAACGCGACGATAATCCCAACTCACTCACTCACTCACTGTTATATATATATATATATTTAGTTTTTCGGTGCAACTAACCCACAGTGGATAGTAATAGTTTAGAAGGAACAATACCGCGGGCGGCGGAAGCGAAAGGGGGGGGGCAGTTCCAATGGAACCTACCTTCTTTGTGTGTGAGTTTTGGTCTGTTTGATCGCAAAAGCTAGACACAACCGTTGCAAATATACGTCTGGGCGACTATTTTTCATTATTTTGGTCCCAATGTGACCAGATATGCAAGCGTTTATTGCCGGCGGCGCAGAAGCACCGACGGGTATTGGGATTGGTTTCCATGGAGCGCTGATTTTAAACTGGAGTACCACGTGTGGCATAGACAATGGAAGATCACGTGGCTGTGTTGTTCGAAGGCTTCTTCCTTTATTCCGTTCGTAATGACCAATCATAATTTGGTTTATGCTAATATGCATGGAATGCGCATTTGCGTTATTGGACGATTAGCTGATTTATAAAAGTTGAAAATCAAGCTAATCTACCTTCATATTATTTCTGTTTGTGTTCATGCTGTTCTCTCCAAGCACATTAATACCCTGCACCCTCTGCTGGACTGCTAATTTCTTAGAGATAACGAGATAACAACATATCTCGAAAATGAATTTAAGAAACCGATCGAACGTCTTTCTATCTTTGATACCAAAATTATCAAATCATTACGAGAAACAATCACAAAAGCAATCTCAAATTGCAATTGATTGTAGAGTGATATGTTGCTTTATATGCCAGAAATCGATCGGAATGCGTGTACAGCCATCTAAGAGCGTTGAGCTTCCTGTAACCTCGCCTAAAGTATCGGTATCGTATTGGTAATTTCAACTGTTCCATGACGTAGTTTTCGTTTGTGCTATATGCATGTTTTGCATGTGTTAATTATAACCAGAAAAGTCAAATGGAGTCAGGCATGAGATGTGATTTTTTTCAATATCGATGCGTGCTTATGCGAAACAAACGTGAAAGTAGAACCATAAATCTGCCTACCGGGTACATTATATTGATATTTTTCTGGAAAAACGCTTAGAAGGCTTACTAACGCATCTCCAGTGATCTAGAACCCGAACCCCGGAGCTTCCGGGGTCTAGGCGGTCCCTGAAAACGCTTAGAAGGCTTACTAACGCATCTCTAGTGATCTAGAACCCGAACCCCGGAGCTTCCGGGGTCTAGGCGGTCCCCCGCCTAAAGTTCTATGATAGCCAAGCCCCCCCCCCCCCGAGTTTTGGGAGATGTGGATCAGATGTATACCTAGTAGAATTTCTTAGATCTATCTTAAGATCATTTAAACAGAGATTGTGTACACAGCCTTTGACTTGAATGTATATTATATACACAAATGAAGTTTTAGGCCAGCGTCTGCCCCGGAAAATGTTAGATATTCAGGGTGGATTGATGGATGACGACTGCCCAATGTTTGATCTAGTGGCTATATTTGAGAAATTCTACACACTAAACAAAAGTGTTCTGCGCACCAAAAGTTGTTCTAATGCAACAATTGTTTAACAATCTTTTGGTGTTCGTGACTAAAATAAGAACAGCGGTGTTCAAAATCATTTCATTTCATTGTATTCTAAACGTGAACATTGATGTTCAAACTGTAATTGCCCAAAACCAGAACACTAGAAGTATAAAACACCAATACGTGTTCCATTGTAACAGTTTCGGAACGCTCGTTTTGGTGTCCTTGAATAAATATTAACAGCTGTGGTCAAATTTGATATTTTTTTCTTTCATTATGGTCGGATTCTAAATGGGCATACTGGTGACATCAATTTACAAGAACCCCAACAGGACTGGTGACATCAATTTACAAGAACCCCAACAGGACGCGTTAGGCGTCCATAAATGTTAGTGTGTAGTGCATACATGTATGCATGCATACCGAGACAATTTGTGAAGGCCAATATTAATACATCTTCCGTTCAACACAGTAAAATAAGCAATCACTTTCTTCAATTGAGCACCAGGAGACCTATATATCCTGACCACCGGCCGAGACATTTAAGTATACACGCACATCAGTGTGTTTTCTATTGAAGCAATTGTTTCACGAGTTAATTTTCACTACCCAAAATGTCAATCCATTTAGAGGCGGTCGGGACCTTTAGGTGTCACTTCATACTGGCTGTTATGGTACATCAACAACTCTGGCAAATGAAGCCGAAATATTAATAGGCCAATTATGTGAGAAGAAATATGACCTCATGGTGCAAGGCTATTAATTTTCAGTAATTTTGTGGGTTCACCATAACGATGAAGGCTGCTCACACATGTTATAATGTGAATAACCAATTGGACAATAATTAGTTCTAAACTGTACGTATGCCGACTAAAGTAGCAAAAATATAAGCGCATACTATATACATGTAATTCTACCCAGTCCAATATCAGGTCTATAATATTTATGTTGCGGAACTGGGGAAGTCCATGCGGTTTGCTGATTGAGATAATATACTCAAAATGCCAAGTTAATCTATATCTGAACAGTTATTCTGTAATTACGCGGCTAACATTCCATTCTGATGACCATATCATTCCGCTGTATGACAGCTTAATCATATAGACCCCGGCAGACATTATTTGAATTCAGATACGAACTCAAGATCTGGTGTCATCTCAATATTGCTTCTCGTGCAGCACATGTGCTTCTAATCGGTAGAGCTCAACGGGTTCATCCATAGCATTGCTCTTGGTACTCTATTTGTACCGGATATAGGAGTGCACAACACCCAGCTATGTAATATAACACTAAAAATCTTCGTTTGAGATGACTAATTCGGAAAAAGGTTTCTCTGATAAAGATTAATCTATATCTAATGACAACTTCTCTCCTATACACTTTCTTGCATTTCTAATTTCAGCCCATATGATATCTTAGAATTCGGATCGCATATTCTACCAGTATATAATTGTGTAAAAAAATGTGTGACCTCTATACGTGTATAAAAGATTTATAATTAATTTGAAATATATTTGTTCGTTTATTAAGAACAAATTATCGAACGCTGTTACAGGCTTGAGCCATAGAATGCCATCAGATATACTCTCGAGTATGGCAAAATCAACTGTCGAAATACTAAGTCAGCTTTAATCTTTCTCGGATTTTGACATGAAACTCATTAGCGGGCCCTAGTAATTCTGTAGCAGGCGTGTTCGCACGACCTGTGCCCATCGCGGTGCGATGGAGTGCCCAAGTACATCCATCCATCCATCCATCCATATCTATGCAAAAATTATACACAAACGTATATGTTCATAGTACTCACCATGATCCCTGTGAGTTATTCAGCAGAGCGATGGAATATCCAAAGTAACTGTCTTTCGGACCGGAAAAGATCAGTGGACGGCTGATGTCAATGTTGAAACATGCCACGGTCTGCAGGAGGATATATATCACCGCTGAACAGCTGACCACGAGAGACGCAGTAATCCATTCGGCCATGATGGGGATGGAGTCAGGTAGGCCTGAACGCGTACAACTCTCACTATCAAGCTATTATGTACTATTTCACAACTAGCACTCATTCAGGACACAAACTCCGTCTACAGGAAACCAGAGGCCTATCGCTGAGTACACACCCATTGACGTAGTTTGCATCTTTCGTCCAAGACTGGGACATGCCGAGCAATGCCACCAGTATCCGATACATGCTTATTATGCACATGCAGTAGGGCCAGTGTTTAAGTATATCACTTACGGAAGTCTCTCCCTCGCGGATTCAACAAGTGCCTATATCATGAACTTTTCCACAAAATCTAGTTGCATGTCTGTAATTCGAGCTAAATGGCAAACCGATGTTTTAGGCAAGTTATTCGTCACTGGACGTGGGGAGAAAAGTGGGTCTGTTTATCTTAATTCTGTGGTTGCTGTTATCGTGAATCGGGTAAATGTCATTACAACTGTATCAAACTGCAGTAATTCACGTCGCCACTGACTGTAATGAGGCCGTATTAAGTAAACACAGCTAAATCCTGCTAAAATGTGTGTTATCAATTACGGTATAACCTCAAGTATATTACGATTTTTAACTTTTATGACTTTTATGGCTGTGATATATAATGCTGTAGGAAACTAAGGCTATAAGCAAAGACATTCGATTTTTTTCCATCAATAATATCAGTTTAATGTATTGGATGGGTCACTTTTTACACTGGTGATAGACATGGTGGATGGAGGCTGGAACTTGAAGATAAACCTTGTGGTAGAAATGCAGGGAAAGACTGGTCTTCATATGAGCCCAAAATCATGTACTTGTACGTTCACGTATGTTACCTATTCCCTACACACACATAGTCTTACACAAACACATATCCTTAAAACACACCAGCCCTGAGACTAATGGACGGTTGGAACCGGTTTGAAAGGTGACCTGAGATGGGGGCGCACCGGTGCCGTAGAAGCCTTTGTACTGTGAGGGTACTGTCGTGCCCAAAAGTGCGCATTTATTCCACATATGTTGAAAGGTTTTAGACACACGTGGAAAAGTTTCATACGTATGTAAAATTCTTTTATACATAAGTGAAATTTAATTAACATAAGTGCAAATCTTTTCCACTGTTACGTCTAAGCGACAATAGAAAAACAGAAAGCTTTTGTGAAATCGAGGATTAACAATCAAATATTTATTTAGAATACTAAAATCATATACAAATTAAGTTAGGTCAATACAGCGAATAAATGAGAAATATAGTCTTACTGTTCAATGCTATACCGTTGTATCTCTCACAGTCCGTACTAACGTGCAAATCTCTATGCAGTCCGTGCCGACGCGCAGAAATCGCGTTCCTGTATTTTGATAGTCCACATCGCTCAGCTGTCCAGTTTCCGTCAGTTCAATCACGTAGATAATACAGCGGTCAAACACACAGGAGTAATCCAACAGGTATATACAATCCAGCAGTCAGTAAGCTCAGGCAAAGGTAATATCCAGTAGCACAATCTAATGCACCCACATAGAAGCCAGCTAGAATCCCTCCCGATCACTGAACGTCCGGCTATTTATACTCTATCGGGCATTCGAGATTATTCAATCAAATCAACTTCCACCGCTACAGCAATGACGTATGATTTAACCAGGATACGATTACAACAGCTTCTAGAACGTTCGAAAATGATTAACCCACAAACAGTATGTATACAAGCGTATAGATGTGCAGATGGCGCTGTGTAGATGTGTAGATGGCGCTGTGACCCAATTACCATCGTCATACGGGTCTCTTCGTATTTCGGGCATTTGTAATCATGATAAATCGGCCATGACAGCTTCGAGAAAATTCCAGATGGATGACTCACATACTACGTAGCTCTATTATTCTAGAAATGTCCACATTATCTAATTTTATACTGCAATACCATGACACATCCCCTCTTAAAAGAAAGAAAGTTTCAAACTTGGAACTTTCTTGACAATTCAAAACATTATTACAAAACAAAATCTATATTACAACAGGAAAAATGTTGACAAACATATGTACATTATATGCGAGACAAACAATCAGCGATCAAATTGTCCTCACCCTTAATATGTTTGATTTCAATATTGTATTCTTGTAATTACAACACATATAAGGGAAGCACCAAACTCCATCTAGTTTTTCATCCTACTTATGAAAACAAGTGGATTGTGATCACTGAATACAGTAATTGGCAACGATGAAGAAGTGACATAAACATCAAAATGTTGTAAAGCCAATATCATTGCTAAACTTTCTTTCTCAATTGTAGAATAATTCATCTGATGTTTGCCAAATTTACGTGAAAAATAACATATTGGGTGATCTACACCATCTATACCTTCTTGTAACAAAACGGCACCAGCAGCAACATCACTAGCATCTACAGCCAGTTTAAAAGGTGAATCAAAATCTGGTGCTGAAAGAACTGGCGCGCTCTTGAGTATGGCTTTCAGTTTTTCAAAAGCTGATTCACATTCATCGGTCCAGACAAAAGTTACCCTCTTTCTTAAGAGTCGAGTTAAAGGTTCAGTAATATCTGAAAACTTTGGACAGAATTTCCTGTAGCAACCAGCCATACCCAAGAAACGCATCAGTTGTCTCTTACATATTGGTCTTGCAAATAGCGAGATAGCACTGACCTTAGCATCTACAGGTTTTACCTGACCCTGACCTACAACATGACCCAAGAATGTTACACGTGCATGTCCAAATTCACTTTTTCCAAGGTTGACTGTCAGCTTGGCGTCACTCAACCGATTGAACAGTGCGCGAATTCTCTGTAGATGATCTTCCCATGTATCGCTGTAGACAATGACGTCATCAATGTAAGTCTCGCAACCTTCCAAACCGGAAGTAACACGGATGATGAGACACTGGAACGTGGCTGGAGAATTTTTCATTCCAAATGGCATAACTGTGTACTGGAACAGACCATCCGGAGTGACGAATGCTGATATCTCCTTCGCACGATCTGTCAATGGAACTTGCCAAAATCCTTTCAGAAGATCAAACTTTGACACGAACTTGGCACTTCCCACTTTATCAATGCAATCGTCAATGCGTGGAATAGGAATGTGTCTGTTTTGGTCAATGTGTTCACCTTTCTGTAGTCAGTACACATCCTGTAACTGCCATCTGGCTTTGGAACGAGGATACAAGGTGAACTCCAGTTACTATTACTTGGTTCAATGAAGTCATTGTCCAATAAATACTGAATCGCTTTTTTCATGTAGTTTTGTTTAATGGGATTCAAACGATATGGGTGCTGCTTTACTGGATTAGAATCTCCGAAATCGACGTCATGTGAAATTGTATCAGTCCGAGTAGGAATGTCGTGAAACAAATGTTCATATTGACTGAGCAGAGTTCGAAGTTCTTCCTGACGCGCTGGTTCAAGATGACACAACTTGGAAGCCAAATTAAGTAGAATGTCAGAGTTCTGTAATTTCGCCGCTGCCATGGGCTCTTCACGATTTTCATTAGTATCAGGGTCAGAACTAACTACACTTACAGGATGGAGAGTACTGTTAGTCCTATCTCTGTCGATGTATAACTTTAACATATTTACATAACATAACTGTTTGTTTTTACGCCTGTCAGGAGTCTGAATTACATAATTAAGGTCACTTAGTTTCTTTTCAATGACATAAGGACCATAATATCTAGCCTTAAGTGGATTACCAGGAATAGGCAGAAAACCTAGTACCTTCTCACTAGGTTTGAAACTTCGTTTAAGGACATGTTTATCATAGGTTATTTTCATATCTTTTTGTGCTGACTTTAAATTTGACATGACCAAATCACGTGCTTTGGTCAACCTGGTGCGAAAGTCCGACAAATATTGTAAGAGACTACATGAGTCAAGATCACTGTCTAGGAACTTTTCCTTTAGCAGTTTAAGTGGTCCTCTAACTGTATGACCAAAGACTAATTCAAATGGACTGAAGACTAAATTACAACACATTTAAGGGAAGCGGGAAGAGGTGCCGACATACTGACAGAGTCATATGGCTTCACAGTATAGTCTTCTGGTTAACCTATTCTAGAGCACATATCAAGAATCTAACGATTCCTGATATGTGTTGTATCTCAGGTACGCTTTTATTGTACCTGTTCATGTGGCAACTTGGATGACATGACCACACGGCCCCTAGCACCGGCATAAGCGATATTAGATACAAATCCCGAGAGATATGATGGAAATGCTCTGACAACTCGGATATTGGTAATTGGTGAGCTGTGTCGAAGTGACAACTCGTATACTGGGAATTGGTGAGCTGTATCGTCGTCAGATGAAATGACGGCATTTAACACAAAAGACTAGGCTGCAAGACCCGATGTCGACCAAGCCTCGACTCTTGAACAGACTCTGTGACAGCAAACAATAACAAATGTATGCCTTCCTCCCAGTCTTTCTCAGTGTCAAAACAATAAGTCCTAATCATGTACTTTAATGTCTGGTGGAATCTTTCTAATGCGCCTTGGCTTTCTGGGTGGTATGCAGATGATTTGTACTGCTTTATTCCCGCTTCGTGCATGACTTGTTGAAAGATTCCTGACATGAAATTAAATCCCTGATCAGATTGAACAGACTGGGGTAGGCCGACAAGTGTGAAAAACTTAACTAAAGCCTTAACAATAGTTTTTGCCTTAATATTCCGTAAAGGAATGCCCTCAGGGAACCTGGTTGAAGCACACATGATTGGTAACATGTATTGATTGCCTTTGTTTTTGGAAATGGACCAACACAATCTATAATCACCCTACTAAAGGCTTCCCCGAATGCAGGGATTGGTTTTAGAGGGGCCTTTGGTATGGTTTGGTTTGGTTTTCCTACCATTTGACATGTGTGGCATGACCTACAAAATTCCGCAACATCTTTCTTTAAATTTGGCCAATAGAAAGGATTTAGAATTTTGTAGTATGTTTTGTTAACACCTAAATGGCCTGAAAGAGGTATTTCATGGGCTAGTCTGAGGATATCTGAACGATATGACTTTGGGGTCCACAATCTGATACTTAACTGCCCACTCATCATCAGGTGACACATCTGGCGGTCGCCATTTGCGGATAAGAACACCATTCTTACAAAAGTAACACACAGGCTATTGATTTACATCACTATCATCTACTGCCCTGTCAAACAACTTGGAAATGTCCTTGTCATTAAATAGCTGTGATTTTGAAATTTTGTCATTAGAACATTCCAATTTGCTATTAAAATGTGGCTTATCAGCCTCATCATTTAAACACACGAAAGTGTCAGCCAAACAAACGTCATCGATGACGTCATCTTTAAGAGCCTTTTCAGACTCCTCAGCCAATTTACTCATGGCTCTAGCAACTGCACAAGCAGGATACAAACTTTGAATTTCGTCTTCAACTGGATCATGGATCTAATCCAAACAAGGCTTGTCAGTTACAATCGGGTTAACCCCGACCTTATCTCCCGCAAGATCATTGCCAAGAAGTAATTGAAGTCGGAAGACAGATGAACGTTATGGAGCGGGACGGGTGTATAATTTACAGAATCTATCCCTTTAATCAGGACATTACTGCCTGCAGATGAAGAATCAGAAAACGGCAAAATATCTGCCAACAAAAGAGACTGGGATGCACCCGTGTCTCGCAAAATCTTCTCAGGAGTAGCATTAGAAAAATCACTTGAAAGTGACACAAAACCATTGTGGATAAATGGTTCAAAAAACTCCATAACAGGATTTGAAAAACTGTCAACCTTGTCCTTTTTTTTAATAAATAAGAATTTATTGACGAGCACTGGGATAGAAGTAAAACACGATAAATATCACATATACAACTACATCACAAAAAAATGATTTAGAACGATATTTACAAACATTTAACATAAAGAAAAAAAACATATATCGAAGACAATGTACCACATAAACATTTTTGAATGATATACCCCATTTTACTTCTTTGTACCATTTTCTTTGCTGAAAAACACAACCTTCAAATAATATGAACTATTTTTCAACTAGTCAACAATTTATCAAAATATTTCCAACGTATATGGAATTTTGCGTACTGGCAATTATTATAATACATAGCTTTTTCTGTATCGTATAGGTATTTGACATGTTTCTTAACACCTTGAATACTGGGTTTCACAGTTTTTCGCTTGGACTGATATATATACCATTTAATTACAAGCGTCTAGTCCGTCATTCATAATCCAGCCGTCGTCCATTAGAGAATATCCGCGTCCATAATCCAAAGACCTATTCCATTTTCCACATAACAGTATTAGCACCAAATTCAAAAAGACAATCATTGTATACATAAACATAGGCTTTTTTCCTGCAAGAGAGAAGCGGTCAACAGTTTATTATTAATGACTAATAATATAGTATTAAAAAGTGGCTCTCTACAATCTAAGCCCAACAAAACAATTTTATCCGATAGACATTGGAACAGGTTAGATGTATTTATCCATGTCGTTACTTCTGTCCAAAGAGACTGAATAACAGGACACCCCCAAAATAAGTGAAGCACATCTTCCTCTTCCAACTTCCAAAAGTCACATAAATTTGTATCTGCAATTTTTAGAATGTACAATAACTTATTTGTTGCTATAAATCTATGTACTATTCTATATTGAAACCATCTCAAACGAGTATCGAGAGTTGCTAAAAAGGAAGATTGATGTGTGTTTTCCCATATGATATTTTTGTTTAAGACAATTTGCCATTTCTCCTCCACTAGGGGCTTTTTGTATTTTGACTTCACAAATATATCATAAAAGTCTCGACATCCTCTTGAATTTTGCAGAAGAATGCTAATCTGGTTGGGAAAACATGGATAAATACATCTTTCAATCATAGATCTGTGATCCGAACCGGCTAACAGATAAAGTTTAACAGCTTGTATAATACCGTGATATTGTAGGAAATTTGTTTGAATTTGATATATTTCAACAAAAGCATCTAAGGAGAGAAATTCTCCTTTGTGATCAATTAGGTCGTTCACAAATTTAAAACCAGAGGTATACCAGTTTTTGTAGAAAACACCCTTTCCTCCAATTTTTATCCCATTATTATGCCACAAGCACTGGCTCCTCTTATCTTCTATATTCATAATTTTCAAACATTTGCACCATGCTGTAAACACATCTTTCCAAAAAAGGCTATGAATATCACGAACGATTATATCTTCCAGCATATCGGAACCGAATTCCACTAAGGAAAAGGGTAATTTATTATAATTGGACATAAATAATTCTTGCCAATTTGTAGAAGTGCTGAAAAACCTTTTAATCCAAGTTATTTTCATTGATTGTAAAAATGATTCTAGATCTATCATTCTTAGCCCACCATCTACATAGCTTTGTATTGCCTGAACACGTTTTATTTTATCAGGTTTGCCGTCCCATATAAAGTTAAAAAAAGTTTTCTGAATTTTATCGATCAAATATGAAGGGGGATTAGGAAGACAAGAAAAAACCCATAACCGTAAGTGAACGTTTTTTCCACAAATTTAGTAGTTTTTGAATATCCTTAAATTTATCTTTATAATTTCTCAACACCATTTCTTTTCTGTCTTGGATAAAAAATATGCCCAATAATTTAAATTCTTCCTCACACCACTTCAAGTTATATTCTTCGCATATTTTATCTCCCGAACCCTTTTTCGACCCTATCCACTGTAAGATACTTTTATTAAAATTTATCTTTAAGCCGGATAGTTTTCCAAAAAGTAAAATAGTTTCCAGTGCTGCCCGCAGGGATTCCTCACTCCCATCCAAAATTAAGGTAGTATCATCAGCAAACTGATTAATTTTATATTCGTGATCCTTTACCCGGATTCCTCTTATTACGGGGTTATTACGGATAAGTAAAGCTAACACTTCTGCACAGAGGACAACGATATATGGGGATAATGGATCAACTTGTCTACAGCCTCTACCAACATTAAATCTATTTGATAAAAAGCCACTTTGTATTACAGTTGATGAGATATCGTTATAAAATGTTTTAACCCACTTAAAAATTTCGGGACCGAAGTTAAACAGCTTTAATACTTTCTGCATAAAGTTCCACGAAACGGTGTCAAACGCTTTTTCAAAATCCAGTAATAAAAGATACCCTGGAATGTTCTTAATTTCGGTATGCTTCATTATTTCTTGAATTAGTAATATATTTTCCTCTATATATCTACCTTTAATAAAACCTTTCTGGTCATCATGAATAATATCACGTAAAACTGTTTTAATTCTATTCGCAATACATGCCGATCCAATCTTATACGGCACATTTAAAAGAGTTATCGGCCGCCAATTTGTTAGAAACTGTCTAGGTTTATCAACTTTTGGAATGCAGGTTATCAGCCCTTGTCTCTGACTGCTTGACATTTTTCCGTGGCCAAAGCCATAATTCAAAGATTTTACCAAATATTTTGAAATGTTGCGCCAAATTTGTTTAAAGAATTCTGTGGTGAAGCCGTCCATCCCTGGGCTCTTTTCATTTTTCATATTTTTTAAGGCATTAAGGACTTCTGATGGAGTAATGGACCCCTCAAGTGAAGCAAACATCGTTGGAGTTAATTTACTGAAATTTCCTAAATCTAAAGTATCTAGATCCACGTCTTCCAGAAGGTGATCACTGTTTTTATAGTTTTGATAGTAATTCCCAATTTCTTTAAGTATATCCTTCTGGTTCGTTATTAAACTGGATTCACTTTTTTGTATTCGTGGGATAGTTTATGTAATTTCTTTTCTCAAGTGCACAGAAGAATTTTGATGGTTTTTCTCCATGTTCTACCCAGGTGGCTCTAGACCGTACCATAACACCTTCCATTTTTTTATTTCTTAATTCTTCGAGCTCATTTCTATATAAATCTAACATAACTAAATCATTTGAATTATTCATGGCAGATTCTAATTTACAGATTTTGTCTTCCAGGTCTTTTTCGACTTTATTTGCATTTCTTTTCCTTTCACTTGCATATTTAATAGTTTGTCCTCTAATCTCGAAAAGCAGTGTTTCGAAAAGTAATTGATCATTTATTGTGAATTGTATATTATGTTCAGTTTCCATTTGTTCGGGATCGTGAAATTTATATCTATCTATTATCTCATCTATACAGTCTTTTATTTTGTTGATATAACCGGGGTCTTTAAGTAGAGAATTATTAAATTTCCAAGTCCCCTTTCCTCGCGTAAAATGTGAAAATTTACAGGTCATTGTTATCAGCGAGTGATCCGACTTATATTTTGGAACAATTTCCGAGTCTTGAATAAAGGACACGAATTCTGGGGATATTAGAAAATAGTCTGATCTAGCTTACTTAAAGGGATTTCTTTGACACCAGGTAAATCTATTTTTCCTTTCTCCATATCCTTCCCACGGATCTATTAAACTCTGTTCCTCAATAATGTGTAAAACTTTTTCACGTGCTTTAGGGTTATTTATATGGCGATAATTTTGGGTATCTATATCGGGGTTTAAAACCAAATTCCAATCACCACAGATTACGGTATATTCACATTCGGAACTTTTCATAATGTCTTGAATTTTTTCGAAGAATTCCGGTGAGTCTGAGTTGGGTCCATAAATAACGATCAAATTCAGACGAGTTTCCTCGATTTGAATATCTATGGCCAAATAATTTCCAGCGGGATCTTGTTTTGTGTCTAAAATCTTGAACTCAAATGTATTACTAAATAACACAGCGACACCGCGTGCTTGACTAGAATATGAACTAAACCTGCACTCATAACCCCATTCTGACTGGATATCATTTTCGATGTCTTTAGCGAAGTGTGTTTCCTGCAGACAGCATATGGAATACCGTTTTTCTCGCAAGCGATTAAATATATCTGTTCTTTTCTTTTTTGCCCCTAATCCTCTACAATTGACAGACGCAATTACAACATAATTATCCAGTGTTATTCACACTATTCTGACTAACAGGTTTGTGCTTGGCGACCTAATAATACAGTGCCGTGTATACATCTAGAAAAAATACTTAAACGGGGTAGGAGTAATGTGCAAATAGTAGACAACATATAAAACACACATAACAATTAAACTATGACGTAATATGAATAAACATACATACTTCTATCCAGTTTTTGCTTGCTGATCCTTTCTTCTGGGATCTGTGTCACGACCAAAAAAACTTTAAATGCATGTTGACAAATGAAACATGTACATCGCATTATTCTACAGTGTTTGAGATAGAGGGTCCATTTCAATAGTAAAATGATGTAGCTTTACACAAATACTGTACATTTCTTTACGAAAAAAAGGAATGCAGTGATAAAGGAAAAAGTGCATATCAGGCAATTTTCAATCGATATCATATTTAATAATTTATGTCGTATACATAAGTACAAAATAATTTGCTAGTTCATGACGAACTAAACGTTTATATCCGAGAGATAACTTTCTTGACAGGCATGTAACACGACACGAATTCGATCTTTATGTACAAAATCAACTCCGGAATCATTTCGGGCCGGGGTTTCCTATAGTACACAAATGACTGAAATACTTATGATGTACCTCTCACAACTTAATCAATTTAACAAACTGGCATCCAAATTTCAAATAGCCCTTTAACCACTCAAAATAAATTATCACAGACCCACTCTAGAAAAACGTCTCTGTTCTGTATTCCATTTGTTTGGCTCCAATATGTCTCTCAAAGGGTCAAAAAGGCATGAGAGCGATATGAAACAAATTAGATTCCGAACTTAATTGCGGCACAGAATTGAGTAAAATGCCGAAGAAAAAAACACGGTTTCTGTTCTTAAATACGAAATTTATCAGTGTATGTCTTGTCCGGTATTTAATAGTTTTGCTCAGTATGTAATTCGTCGTAAATAAGAAATTGATCGATTTTTTTTCTATGATACTCCTGAAAAACTACAACAGTTCAGCAGGTTATACACAGTATATATATCGATCTCAACTTACATGGCGCTTCCTCTCAATTCGAAATGTTCAGTTCAGTCCTTGTAAAGTTTCCACTCGTCTTGTTCGTTGACTTTGTGATACAAATAAATGTCAGTTCCTTTCACCCGTATCTGTGTCTTGTGTTTCTTCTCTTCCCTAAGTTTGTATGCTATTGCTCCTAATTGCCGTCTTTTCTTTTTCATTGACACAGGTAAATCCGTGCGAATACTCCTCTTCTTGCCCTTGAGTTTGTAGGAAAGCCCCAGAAGTTCGTCTCGGTGTTTTTGCTGGACAAAGGCTGCGACCAAAGTCGGCGGTCTGTCGTCTCTTTCACTCAGCGGCAAATAGACAGGGAGACGGTGGACATTTTTCAACAACATTTTATTTACCTCATTTTCCGGCATTTCAAGATCCCTGATGAATAAATTCCGTAGTTTTCTCTCGGACAGTGCAGCGTTACGCTCTTCCTCTTTCTCCATAGGAAGTCCATAAAACAATAAATTTGGTTTTCGGTCATGTATTTCCTTGAGCATTTGTTGTTTCTGTAAGTTCTCGACCTTTTCAAGTAGTTCATTACTGAATTTGATCAATTTCTTTTCCTGTGCCGTTGACTCGTGTTCTTTCATTTTCAGTCGTTCCTCCACTATTCCAACTCGTTCATTCGTTTTTTTCAGTTCGTTTTCTATATAACTTGTTAATCTATCGAACCTATCGTTCATGGTGACAGTCATACTAGTGATAAGAGACTTCAGCTCTGTAAATTCGTCACTCACTATTCCACTTGCTTTTGCACGAGTTTTTGTGGGTTTATCGGTGTCGCCTTTCTTTTTAGTTTTCCCCGACTCATCGTCATTTTTTGAAGAAATATCCTCATAATTTTCCCCCCCGACGTTCGTTGACTTATTTTGGCCCTTTTTAGTAGATTTAGGTGGCATTTTGAGCGCGATGTTGGTCGATAACACAGATCTTTCTCGGAGCTGTTCAAACAGGCGTCCTGCTCGCCATGTAAAGCCAACCGGAAGTCAACCTTATCCTTGATAGAGCTAATAGGAACACTGTCCGTGGTCAGCTTAACGTCATATAAACTATAGACGTCACTAACCAGCTTGCGTAAAGATCTTGAAGTTAGGAAACCACTAGGCTTTTGGAAGGCTTGATCTTGTTGTTTTCTTTTCAATTTAAAACAATCAGCCCTTAAATGACCGACCCTCTTACAGTAGCTGCAAGAGAGAGAGAGAGAATTAAGGTTTAACGTCGCATTCAGCAATATTTCAGCTATATAGCGACGACCAAACAAAATTCTAAGTAATCAATTCAAAAACTCGGTAAACTAATGCATTAAAACAGGCACAAACATTAAAATTTGTATAACAAACCAATCTCTCTCAAATAATTTAAAATACAATCTTCTTTCACTCTGCTAAAAAGATCTTCCAGCGTAGCTGCTCGATAAAAAGTATCTCTTACAATCTCAAAATCTATGCAGTCTATGAGAATATGTTTCACCGTGAGATCTTCATGGCAAGGTATACACCCCGGAATCGGTTCCTGTTTTAGTAAATATTCATGAGTTAAACGAGTGTGACCTATCCTACATCGTCTGATCATGGCCTGGTCGAAACTGTTATGACTGTTCAGATGAGTATAACCAACCGTTTTTTTGAACTCGTGAAGTTTGTTATTATCCATAGTATCCCATAAAGATTGAAACAGCTTTCTAACATAAGCGCAGATAGATGGTCTGAATCGCTGTATGGGATTCCAACAGGATCAACTTCTTCATCTAGAGCTGCCTTAGCCAATCTATCAGCTTCAGTGTTGCCTTTGATGTCAACGTGACTAGGCACCCAACAAAACACAATATCTATCTGTTGATCAAATCTGGTGTCATATAATTGTAGAATTTTCATAATGGGGGGATGAATTGAATTTCCACTTTTAATCGCTTTAAGGCATGACAGTGAATCTGAGAATATGACATATTTTTTTCCTTCTAGTGGAGCCAATACCTTCTAAAGTCGATAATAGAGCTTTCGCTTCTGCAGTAAAAATGGAACTTTTACCTGGCAGACGATATGTTTTTAGTTTTGGAACTAAAGATAGTAGCACATGCTACTCTCTCACCATTTTTAGAACCATCTGTATAAATAGCCTGATGTGATCTGTATTTCTCTCTCAGTAGCCCAAATTCTTGTGTATACACGAGCTGGCTCGTGTCTGCTTTTTTATATTTAGCCAGTGAAATATCTACTTCTGGCGTGGCTAACTGCCATGGTGGAGTTGGCAAGAGCTCGTTAGGTAAAATTTGACTAACTTTAATACCAGCTGCTACAAGGTGTGGTTTCATACGGATTCCAAGAGGTGGAATAATCGAGGGTTTTTGTGAACAGAAATCTGCGTACTGAGGGTTGAAAACACAGTTATATGCAGGATCTGAGTGGTTCTAACGTAGTTTTGTGATATATTGCAGCGATAATTTAATTCTCCGAAGTTCTAAAGGAAATTCATCCGCTTCGACATACAAGCTTTCTTTGGGTGATGTTCTGAACGCACCGAGGCAAAGTCTTAGTCCTTGATGGAGAATAGGATCTAGCTTTGCCAAGTTTGACTTGCTTGCACCATTGTAAACAATAGAACCATAATCGAGTTTGGAACGAACAAGTGATCGATATAAATGAAGGAGAGTTTGCTGATCTCTCCCCCCCCCCACTTATAGCTGGCAACTACTTTCAACAAATCTAGAGCTTTCGTGCATTTGGCTTTTAAGCAATTTATATGTGATTTGAATGTTAGTCGTTGATCAAACAATATGCCTAGAAATTTGACCTCTTTTACTACTTTGATTTCAGTTCCGTCTAATTTTAGTTCTGGATCTTTGTGCTGGAAATATTTTCTGCAAAAGTGTATACAATTTGTCTTAGCTCTGGAGAATTTGAAGCCATTTTCCAGACACCATTTTTGAATTCTGTTTAGACAAAGTTGTAATGTTCTCTCAATATTGTGTATACTTTTCCCACTACACGATATATTGAAATCGTCTACAAAAAGTGAGCGATCAATTGATTTATTCAGAACTGCAGCCAAGCTGTTGATTTTGATACTAAACAGAGTAGTAGACAAAATACTGCCCTGTGGGACACCCTGGTCTTGATCAAAATGATCAGACATAGTTGTACCCAAACGAATTTGGAATTGTCTATCATTCAAAAAGTTGGAAATAAAAACGGGTAAACGACCTTTTAATCCCATCTTTTGAAGATCTTTAAGAATCCCGTATTTCCATGTAGTATGGTAGGCTTTTTCTAAATCAAAAAAGATAGAAACCACATGTTCGTTCTTGGCGAAAGCATTCTTAACATACGAATCTAATCTGACTAAATGATCAATGGTACATCTATTTTAACGGAAATCAGCTTGAATATCAGTAAGTTTCTTTTCAGTTTCCAGGTACCAAACAAGGCGATCATTTATCATGCGTTCCATTGTTTTGCAGACACAGCTAGTCAGTGAAATACGGCGATAATTACCAGGGTCGGTATGGTCACGACCAGGCTTTGGTACTGGTATAACTATGGCATTGTGCCGTGACGGAGGAAAGTCTTCTCTATACCAAAGTCTATTGAATATGCGTGATAGGATTTCTAGAGATGATTCCGGTAGATGTTTCAGAAGCTGATAATGAATATTATCAGGGCCTGCAGCAGAATCATGAGCTTTCGTGAGAGAAGCATGAAGTTCTTCAATTGTAAACGAAGCGTTATAGCCTTCGTGGTTACCGGAGGTGAATTCAATTTCATTTTTCTCTTCTCTTTTTTGGAAACTTTGAAATTTAGGTACATAATTTCCTGATGAAGAGTTTTTGGCAATTGTTTCTCCTAATTTATTTGTAATTTCTACTCTGTCAGTAATCACCTGATTTCCATCCTTGAGATGATGAACGCTGGACTTGGAGCTTTTACCTTTTATTCTTTGGATAATATTCCAAACTTTTGTTATAGGAGTATGAGTATTTATCTTAGAAACATAATTTCTCCAAGAATCACGTTTATTCTGTTTCATGGTTCTACGAGCTTATCTCTTGTAACTCTGAGATCTTTCAAATTTTCAGGATTAGGATGTCGGCGGAAATATCGTTCAGCTTTCTTCCTACATTTTCTTGTTTCTTTACAGTCATCATTAAACCAAGGTTTCTTAATATGTGCAACTCCTGAAGATGTGGGAATGGTTTGGTTGGCAATTTCTATCAACATATCTGAGAATAGCTGTATAGGATCTGAAACATCAGCGAAGGAGACTGATTGTAGTTTTTGTGAACAAAGCTTTTCAAACTCGGGCCAGTTTGCTTTCTTGAAATTAAACCTTGTGAAATGAGGGTCATCAGCTGAATGAACAGCTTTTAGGACAGTGGGAAAGTGATCAATTCCACAACGGTCATCATGAACAGACCAAGAAAATTCTTCAAGAATAGGAAGGTCGCAAAGTGAGATATCCAATGCTGAATAGGTTCCATGAGCCGAGGACAAATGTGTATAAGAACCATCATTAAAAATGCACAAAGAATTATTTGATATAAAATTTTCGAGAATTTTACCTTTACAATTGTCTTCATTATCCCAGAGGATATTACGACCGTTAAAATCACCCATCATTAAACAAGGTTTCGTGAGCTGATCGTAAAGATATTGAAGTTCATTGAGCCGGAGACTACCAGAAGAAGGTATGTACACCGTGCATAATGTGAAAACAGAATTCAAGGTAATACGAGCTGCTACAGCTTGTAAATCTGTCACTAAATCAACAGGACTGTGTAAAACACCCATTTTAACCAATATTGAAGAACCGCCTGTAGCTTTTCCATTTTCCTCTAAAGCGTTGGAATGATAAGGTGTGTATTAGCGAACTTTAAATTTATCTTTATCTGCTTTCTTCAGAAAGGTCTCGTTGAGACAAAAAGCTGATGGTTCATAATCTTGAGTTAATAATTGGAGTTCACTCAAATTTGGCCAAACTCCTCTGCAATTCCACTGAATGATAGTTGGTGACTGAGCCATTTTTAGTCTGTATAAAGAAATAATATACAAAACTGCCCAAGCTAAGATATATAAGGTTAACTTGGTGAATGTTAACGTTTTATTTTGGGTAATTCTTTTTAACTTTCTTTTAATTTTTCATTCGTTCTCTCATCTTTTTTATTTTTCTTCTTATAAACTTCTTTCTCTCTCTCTTGTCCCAATAGTGAGGTGGCTTAGGGCCATATTTTGGGAAGATCGTGACACGCTGGACCAAAGCACCAAACTTGGCACACCCATCACTTGAGGGATATAGAACAATATCAGAAGGGGTGCCCTTTGCTCTGGACTCTGTGATGCCCTCTGGCCCCCAAAAGGGCATCTGGGGGGCAATATTGTTATTTAAAGAATAGTTAGCCTCGAAACAGCTTCGTTATTTTCATTATCCTTCAGGCTGGGAAGCTGAAACTTGCCACACTGTATCACTTGTTCAAGCGCTACCAGAAAATGTCATAAAATCCAAGATGGTGGCCATGATGACATCACAGTGACATCATATTCCCAAAATAAGCCATTTTGCGGACGATTTTTCGGACTGATTTTCCCCATTTTTTATTTGTGGAATTTTCTTCTCTGAAACTGCCTGGTAAATTAGTATATAATCATCTTATTTGAGATAAAATACTTTTGAGCACTTTTACGAAGAACAACACATTAATTTTGAAGGAATACGAGGAAAAGAGAACTTTCTGGTACACCCTAATCTTATCCATTATGAATTTACTCATGAAGCTGTGCCCCGAGTTTTATGCAACAGGCTCAAAATAACATCAGTATCATAAGCTATAACTGCTCTAAGTTACAGCTCTCGACGTTTCTTCATTTTGAAGTATCAGGAAAAAAGTTCTTTGAGAAGGGAGAGCCGAGTGGCTGAAACCACTTATACCAATTAGGTTTACATAATCGCCTGTGTAAAAGGAAACAATCGCCCCTGGTTCATGTAAAACTTCACAATTCAGCTTTTCATCTCGTAAAATGGGGGAAAAAAGATGAAAATGCCCAAGACTGGACAGTTTTTTATGGTATTCTTGCATTTACCAGGTTCACCCAATGTTGGGGCGTTTACTTCATCAGACGTCCTCGATGCTCCTCCATTAACATCCGATGAGTTATTTGTTTGAGTTGATCTATCATTACCGCTCACGAGCTAGCCTATCTAATCCCGCTTAAGCCGTTGCTAGGGGATACTTCATAATATCCATATTAACAGCTGCAATAAAAGCGCGGCTGAGATACTTAGGCTTCGACCGAGAATCCACCGTATTCTCGGGTCTGCAAGTGAGGTGCTGAGCGAAGCTTTCCTGCTAAGTCATATGGTTGCTCTTTAGTCGCCAGACGTCAATTTGTCCCATTTCTTGTATATTTCTCCAATTCACTCTTTCTACTTTTAAGTTCGAGAGAAGAATAGCTGAATTAACAAGTGTTACACGGGCCGGGGGCCTGTGTTTAGTTCTACACGTCTCTGTTTGTATATTTGTGACCGCCGTATATAGCCAAAAATTTTGGACGGAATGGTACGAACCTTCATCTGAAGAGTGTTGGAGTCAGTGAGGGTGAAAGTAAAAAGAACAATCCCAAAAAGGGCATCTTACGCCTGTTGGAGGCCGGGGCCATCAAATTACGTCAGGATAGCTAACAGAGCTGTATGGTCAGAAAAGAGTCTCTAAAACCAAGAGAAAATCAAAAGGATATTTAATGCCCAATGGGGACCGAGAACATGCAACATACAAGTAACATGTTGTAGCCCTTATCTATATATTGTCATTGAATAGACACAGCTTTGGCCGAATGTTCATGGAACTTTGTCAAGATAGTTGTGGGAATACCAAGTGTGAAAATAGAGACCTGCAATGTTGGGGTGTTTTTTTTCGGTCAAAAGCCTGCCAAACATTTTCAGAATAACTATAGGGATCTCAGAGAGTGAATAGACACGGGGAAATGATCGGAAAATGCATTTAACGCCCATTAAGGGACAGGAACATGAAATTAACATTAAAATGACACGTTTACTTCTATCAGTCGCTAATGACATGACTGAGAGTGCTTAGGACGACTTCGGGTTCAGAAGTAGACTGGGGGAGGGGTCTGAAACTACACCTTATTCCCACTGGGTGACAATACCATTATATTTACACATTTACATGTGCATGGTTCAGCACCCGTGCACTACTCCAATTATATGCCGGTTCTGCAAGCACACCCACTAGAAAAATGATACTGAATAGGGAGGATCCTGTGTTCAGTTGTTATTGTTGGATTCAGCTTCATCCCCGCCTCCATCTCCCGCCCCCCCGCTCTTCCCAATAAACTTTTCTCTGGTGCTCGGAACTGTTGAGAGCTGGCACTTTGTGTCCATATAGCAAATGATATTAGGGCCATTTAATTCTCGGAGAAGAGCATCATGGATACATTCAGAATGGACGACAGTTGTGGTTTTGTCGTATTTTCTTCAAAATTGGTGTATTTTGCCTACGTGAAAATGCATAGTAATATTTTATTTCATATCAGATGATTATTTACTGATTTACAAGGCAATTTGAGAGAAGAAAATGGCACAAATACAAAATTTGAAAAATGGCTCAAAAAACGTCAATAAAATGGCTTAATTTTATAATATGACGTCACTGTGACATCATCATAGAGGCCCATCTTTAATTGTGTTACATTTTATTGTAGCGCTGGAACAAAATATATAGTTTGGCAAGTTTCAGCTTCCTAGCCTCAAGGATAACGAGAATCATGAAGCTACTGGGAAGCCAACTATTTTTTCAATGATAACATTTTCCCTTAGATGCCCTTTTGGGAGCCAGAGGGCGTCACACGGCCCAGAGCAAAGGGCACCCCTTCTGATATTGTTCTGTATGCCTCAAGTGATGGATGTGCCAAGTTTGGTGCTTTGGTCCAGCGTGTCACGATCTTTTTGCTAAGCCACCTCACTACAACAAGTTCTTCGACCTTTGGTTCAAGGAAGTCTCGCCCTTTAACGGACGATCATTGCACTCATGATACTCCTCATCAGAAAGCATGGATGACTCGTTGGTAGGAGTGGAGGTAGTATCGACCATTTTAGGCTCTTTGGCTGTTTCGCTATCTAGGGTATTCTCTTTCTCCTTTTCCTGATTCGAGGTAGTTTCATTACTACAAGATTGTTGATTACTTTCTTCCTCTGTGAATTCATTCATGACTTCCTCATTCGGTGTAAAGTTTACGTCTACACCAGAGTGAATAGGATTAATGAAGGAATCCACAGACTGCACATGTGTATCCGGAGCCGACACACCGCCAGTATCCAGTAAGTTGGCTGGAGTCAATGTGTTGTCAACACTTTCAGTCTGATCAGAATCAGACTTCCGATCACCTGGCTCGGCTTCTACACCATCGCAAACCTCACTATCACTGACATCTTCATCTTCCGAACCACAACCTACCTCCATCTCGTCACCGAGAGGCTCGTAGTGGTTTGAGGTTTTCTCCTTGCTCCCGGCGGCAACTATCTCCTGATGACGTTTGATAGGTTTGCCATCAGGACCTACAGTCCTCCATAAGTCCATAGCTTGTTGTTTTTCCACTGAAGAGCCTCGGCGCAAAGTCCTCGTCGGACTTCTGCCGGCGGAACAGAGCGAGGACCAGATGAATCACCCTTTCCGCCGTTAGCTACGGTATCTCCAGACACCTGTTTGGCTTTTGGACAGGTTTTTTTAAAGTGTCCTTCCTGATGACAGTTCAGGCATTTATTTTTCACCTCGAGTTCATGTGATCTTCTGATCCACAAGTATAACATGTTTTTACTTGACCGTTATACCATACAGGAAGTCTCATACCTCCAATTAAAATAGAAGAAGGAAGAGCACGTTTGAATTTCGACATCCAAATTCTTCGAACTCCCGTCTCAAACTCTCTATCAAACGAATAGAACTCCTTTTGTACAGAGAGAACATCCCCATAAAACTCAACAGCACTTCTGATCGCAGAATCTGGGAAATCGCATGGTCCTTTCATCTTTACTAGCAATTTCCCTGGATCTATTTCCTCAAAATGGCCACGTTCAAGTTGATCTCCAACGCGAATACCTTCCAGCACTAGGCGAGTTTTGGCAATTTCACTTGCTAGTGTGACGTTGCACAGGGTATTTGATACCTGTACTAAACCTTTAAGGACTGACCGTCCTGATCCAACAGTGTCTTTTAATGCGCGATATATATCAATCGCACTAGCTTTCTGTAGACCTTGAAATTTTAGGCTCAGTGACCTATCAAACGTTCTAAAGGCCATAGTGGAAAAAAATCAAAGTCCCACTAGGGAATCTCAATACAACTACAAACTACAAATAGTAACACGCACAAACCCCAACAGTGAGCCTTCCCACAAAGTAAACATTTACTACCCCCGAGGGAGCCTCATCCAAATGTGAATACTATATATATCAACAGTACGACAATACACTCTCTCTTACAGTGAACCGCAGGTGCAGGCTAAACAATAGCCCAGTTCTAGCCTGACCGGTTGCTGGGTAACGACAAGGAACAAAAGAACAGAGAAGAAAGACTCGCGAAACCTGTATTCTGAAGGTCAGCCTGCAGCTTAAATATGTACATGTATTTAGCCAGCTCAATACGAACATGTGCAAATCGACCCACGCAAAACTGAACGAAAAACGAACCAACTTCAAACCAAAAGGAAATATATTACACCAGTAGAATACGAAATATCTACAAACAGCGAGCAAACAGTGAGAAGAAGAAAGAGACAGAAAACAATCCGCCCACCGTCTCAGTCACAAAGACCGAGACGGTAGTAATGGCAGCTCTCTGCCTTCCCAAACCAGGCTAAACTAAGTCAGAAAAACGCCCTGAACAGCAAAAAACTGAGAAATAATTCTAAACTTTCACCACAGGTATTTGCCAAAAGTATTCACAAAATATATTACACAAAAATCAGAGCTAAGATCAGCTGAAATCCGCAGAAATAGACAAATTTCTCGGAGCGAAGTGAAAACACGTCCGACTCCCAATCTCTCTACATCCGGGCCCCTACAGTAGCTGCAAACGGGAGACTTATTTTGAGTGTTAAAAGTGGGTGACTGAGACTTTGTGTTTGACCTTTGACCTTTGTAACTGGGGTTAAAAGTTTTAGGTCTTGAGATGTTAGACTGGAATGAACTTGGCTTAACAGCATTGACAAATGATAATTTGTGTGTCAGAGCGTATTCATCGGCAAATCGTGCTGCTTCGTCTAAAGTGTTGGCATTGTTTTCATCAAGAAATGTTCTAATATCACCATGGATACACCTTTTAAATTCCTCTACCAACATAAGCTGTCTAAGGTTTTCAAATTTTAACCGAAGCACACCACCTATCAAATAACTGTTCTTTTGAACGAGCAAATTCCACATGAGTCTGAGAGTTTTCTTTTTCACAACTACGAAACTTTTGTCTATAGGCTTCAGGAACTAATTCATAACCTTTAAGGATTAAATCCTTCAGTATCATAATTTGATGCTTGCTCTACCGTTAATTGAGTGTAAATGTCCCTTGCCTTTCCGATCAAAACACTTTGAAGAAGTAAACTCCAATTTTTATTTGTCCAGTTTCATTTTTCAGCAATTTTCTCAAAATGCAGAAAATATTTATCAACTTCTTTTTCCTGAAATTGTGGGACGAGCCGCATCAAATTTTGATTGTGATTGTACAGGTGCATGTGTAGGAGGACTTGTTCGCGACTGTAATTCCAAATGCTTCAATTCTAACTGAAACTGTCTTTCTTTCTCTTCTCTCTCTAATTTTTCCTCTTTTTCTACCTTTTCTCTCTCCAACTGAAAGTATGTCGGCACCTCTTCCCACTTCCCTTATATGTGTTGTAATTTCTTCCTTTTCTCTTTCTCTCTCTCTCTCTCTCTCTCTAATGCTCTTTCTTTCTCTCTTTCCTCTTTTTCTGATTCTAATTTCTTTAATTCCAGTTGATTTTGCAATTCAAATTTCTTTATTTCCAAATAATCAGCCGTTTCCTCATTTAAATCAAAATCACTTTCATCCCAAAGTTGTTTGCTAACAAAATGTTTAATAATGAGTTTCTTAATTTCTGGCTTTCTCCAAGATGTTTTAACTTTAATTTGTAGGACTTTACACAGTGCGAACAAATCCTCTTTGCGTAGTTCGTTAAAGTCCTCCTGACTAGGCTCTAAGGCAAACTGTGCTGGGTCAAATAACATGCTGATAATATACTACTCCTCGACTTCACAAATTCAGACAACGTATCAATTTAGAACTATGTTGCAAAGCTGGAATGTAAACAAAGCTCGCGGGCAGGCCTCAAATTTCTGTTACGTCTAAACGACAATAGAAAAACGCAACAGAAAGCTTTTGTGAAATCGAGGATTAACAATCAAATATTTATTTACAATACTAAAATCATATACAAATTAAGTTAGGTCGATACAACGAATAAATGAGAAATATAGTCTTACTGTTCAATGCTATACCGGCGTATCTCTCACAGTCCGTACTAAAGTGCAAATTTCTATGCAGTCCGTGCCGACGCGCAGAAATCGCGTTCCTGTATTTTGATAGTCCACACCGCTCAGCTGTTGTCCAGTTTCCGTCAGTTCCATCACGTAGATAATACACCCAGGAGTAATCCAACAGGTATATACAATCCAGCAGTCAGTAAGCCCAGACAAAGGTAATATCCAGTAGCACAAGCTAATGCACCCACTTAGAAGCCAGCTAGAATCTCTCCCGATCACTGAACGTCCGGCTATTTATACTCTATCGGGCATTCGAGATAATTCCATCAAATCAAGAAACTTCTACCGGTACCGCAATGACGTATGATTTAACCCGGATACGATTACAACAGCTTCTAAAAAGCTCGAAAATGATTAACCCACAAACAGTGTGTATACAAGCGTATAGATGTCTAGATGGCGCTGTGACCCAATTACCATCGTCATACGGGTCTCTTCGTATTTCGGCCATTTGCAATCATGATAAATCGGTCACGACAGCTTCGAGAAAATTCCGGATGGATGACTCACATAATATGTAGCTCTATTATTCTAGAAATGGCCACAGTGTCTAATTTTATACTGCAATACCATGACACCACATATGTATAAAACCCTTCCGCATATGTCCTAAACTATTTCACATGTCTAATACTTTTCGACGTATGTTGAATAAACATTTATTTTTAATATATGGGGAAAAGTTTTGTACTTATATATAAGACTTTTCCATGTACATGCATGCATACGACTTTTCAACATATGTGGATTAGTAAATGTATTTTACATATGTCCAAAACTTTTTCACATATGTCAAATAGTTGCCACTTCTGTACAAGGATCTTCTGATCAAGGACTGCTTCCCGTTATTGTTTCTGACAGTGTATATTGCAGTCTAGCCCATTGTTAATCAGGTTAACTTCTGTGTTCTGCGGTTCGCTTCAGTCAGACGTACATGTACCTTGGCCCCTATTGTGGAATATGCGCACTGTCCAGTTATCTCAGCCCACTAGACGATCAAGGGGGACTTAGGGATCAGGCTGCCTTGCGCACTCGTAAGATCTGCACTTAAAACGGTATCCACGTTTCAACTGGTGACAGCGGTGTGATGGTCAACACTGGGGAATCGATGGAAAGGAGACGTCTGGCGAACAGAATGAATTCGGTGCAGAAAACCATGAAAATGACTGGGGATTCTGGCGCTGAAGTACAACGACCAGAAGCCACTGGCCCATGAGCTCAAGGGAAAGGATCTCTATGACGCTGATCTGTTAGAAGAGCAGACCTCCGACCATGACCTTAGACGTGAGATAGATGACCAGCGTATTGCTGGAAAACCGAAGCTCAAGTGACGAGATGTGCAGAATTGCAGTTATTCTAGTCAGGCCTGTTTGAAAGAAGGACGCCGAGCCCCAGAATCGTAGCAAAGGAGTCGAATTGAATCTGAGACCGAGATGTGGCATGGCCGTGACCAGACATCGCCGAGAAGCCGGGACGAACCACCTTCAGTAATCTGAAATCAGCAGTCACAGATTTCAACGCCCGTGGGGGGAACTACGCTGCCTAGGCCGCGTATGTGAAGACCCCTACCAACGACGGTACCACGCCATGGCATGGCTATTTGGTTCATTTCGGCCATTGTGCCATTATAAATGGGTGGACGTACCCGCATCAAGGCCACACCTGGCCGTCGGTTAACAGGGGTCGTCACAGCAAGTATTAACCAGCCGTACGTCCGACCCGGACAGTACTGACTGCGACTGTTTGAAGGAAGCTCTGGAGGAGCGATTTGCTCCGTCGAATTAGCTGGACCTGTATAAGTAGCAGCTGAAATACAGACACCGTGAAAGCGATAAAGATCACCCATGTCTGACGCAGCTGGCTTATACGAATGCCAGAGCCGATATTCATGGTATCCTTGACAAGGGCCAGTTCCTAGAGGTCTAGCATACCTGACCTCAAATCTTGGATGTCAACTGCTCCGGGGAAGGATGATAACGCAGCCGAAACAACGGGAGAGGACGAAACGGGTTAACTTTTAACGGAGCAGATTAAGCGAAACGTGGAATCACAGCAACGGTCGCAACAATACCAGCCGAGATGGGGAACTGGACGTGGACGAGGACAAGCATGGCCGAACAACATGATACTGGTCATGCAGGAATAAAGTTCATTACCGCCCGAATTATCCAGCGTGGCTTGGACCGAACGATTATCAATCCGCAAGGCCGACGAAACCTCCAACAACGCCTCCTATATTAAATACTTCTGGTGAGGCCGAACGTTATCTCTCAGCTAAGATGTGATCCGTGGGATGTGATACTGCGTCGATACAATATCATCGAATTCTCTTCTAAACGAGCGGGTGTACACAATTTAGGTCGGCATTGAGAAGTCCATCTTTGCGTCCATCCGTATGGCCGATGGTATACCTATGCCACTACAAGGCGAAGCAGACTTCAAGGTAAATATAGATGGGACTACAGGGACTTATAAGATGATCGTCCGACATCTGACCGTGGATGATCTCTTTGGTTACGACTTCTTGAGTATCCACTCTTCAGATATTGACACGGAGAAACACCGAGTGAAGTACGGCGGCCGATATATCTAGTGTGAGGTCGTGGAGAGCGCGACTGAAATCTTTTGTCTGGAACTAAGATTTTAGAGCAGGGTCCGTGATGACGGGGACGGTCCAATGTAGCTTACCTGGAGAGGTTGGAATGGTGGAAAATTTACCTGAGTTTACACAAAGGACAGGAGCAATGTCGGCCAGAACCCTCGCTGAAGTTGAACAGGCCGGCAGACTGTGTACGTTGTAGTCTGACCCAACTGGAGTAGTTGATAATTCTTATTAGTCAGCGGTGATCTTAATGTTGAATATTAGTTTGCTTGAGCCTTCTCATTGATGACTTGGAAATATCCACCATCAGTTGGCAGCGGCCTTCGTAATAAGAGGTATTCTAAAACCAACAATCATAAAATCTTTCTAAAATCTCTATTTGGGTTGCAACTGTTTCGATATTCAGCGGTCTTGTTAAGAAAAATCACATCCATGTTAAACTAATCCACATACATTTGACAGCGGTCTTTTCATTAAGCGACATTTTTAAATGTCTGCCTTAACCCTATCTGGCCTGGGCGATTTGGGATCATTCTCCAGCACGGCGGTTATCGGGTCTGTATCCATGTTAGGTGGCAGTCACACAGGACGTTGCGCGCCTTGTCCACTTGAATGATGTTGTCAAACTCGGCGTAGCAGATCACATTGACGGTGGTCCCGAGGGCTCGTGCAAAGTGGATTTCCAACCGTAAATTGCCTTGCTTGGCCAGGGCCAGCTGATGGTCGTTCTCTAAGGTGGGGGTCAGATCGAAACAGAACAACGTGCATCCGTTCGCGTAGTCCTCCCGACTGATCATATTCCCTTCGTCCTGGTTGATTTGACCGGTGGCTGTAAACAGGCTCTGATAGGCTCGAATGAAATTCCCGCGCCCAAAGTTCGGTGTTGTCCAAACCTGTTGTCCGTCCACATGCTCTAACACACTAAATTGCGATTTTTGAATTGACCTCAATTTACGTTTACTTTTACTTTGAGCAGATTACGAAACTGGCTATTGATACGAGGGTCAACGAGCACTTCATTCTCCGTGAATCGGTTTTGTCTACGTGCTGCTTGTGTGACGTCAAAAAGGTCATATGCAATTTTTTAGGTCAAGTGGTGTCAATTTACGCTTACTTTTACTTGGAGTGTAAACTCCTTATATCGCGTGATCTATAAATATAACTAACGTCGTGATCTATAAATAGAACAAGGTTTCTCCACGGGCAATCCCCGTGTACCGATGTTGAGCGATGACGTCATCGTGAACCAGCAAATCTCAACATGCATTGATACATACACCGGCCCGTTAGTTTTATATAATATAGCATGGTACAATCGCTCGCAAAAGGTAAAAACAAAATCATCCGTGCAGGTTCGTTTGTATAAGACCACGAAAAATGGCGTCCTGTGGGCAAATTCCCCGATACCCGGATGATACGAAAATTAAGATCGTAGCGCCATCTATACACTCTGGACGCAAGGACAACAACTCTGACGGACCAATAACTCTGATGGCGGCTGTCCCAAGGAGTATTAGATCGGAGTATTGGGGTGGTCATTTTTTTCTTGTGGATTTTATTATGAGGTGTGGCACCTTGTTTTCTTTACAAGCGTCTAGTCCGTCATCCATAATTCAGCCGTCGTTTATTAAAGAATATTCGTGTCCATAATCCAAAGACTTATTCCATATAACAGTATTAGCACCAAATTCAAAAGGACAATCATAGTATACATAAACATAGGCTAGTTTCCTGCAAGAGAGAAGCGGTCAACAGTTTTCAATGATTTCAAAGACATCATGATGTTCCAAAAATATAAAATCCGTATCGCTGATCAGTATTCTTAATCCATAATAATCGTTGCAAAGTCGTCATGTAGAGAATGATGTATCTCAGTCACGCTTTGATTGTGACTGTTCATATGAACACCACGAGGATATTGAAGTACATGGGTTCATACGGTCCCTAGCCCCGGGTTAAAGGTCAACCCAAACGCTCTGAGGTCAAAAATATAAAAAAAATAGTCCTTTCGATTCTGAAAATAATGATATTTTTTTCATAATTTTGTGCAGTCTGGTTGGCGAGATATTGCCGTTTGAAAGGTGAAAATCGCTCTCCTGTCAATTCCAGCTGTGACGTCACGGAGGGAAGCCGTCTTGTATTCTCTATGTTAAAGCCGTATACCACAGTCGTAAGTAGCTGCTGATATCTGGAGATTTTCGGAGTATCGGGGCATGATTTGTTAAATATGCCGCGACGTTGTGTAGTGGGAGGTTGCAGTTTTACTACAGATGACGGTGTTAATACAAATATACCAGTACAGGAAATGACACATTGAGATTGTAAAAACATCCCCTTCAGGTTTCTTACAATGAACTATGCAGGAGTCTCCCAGCATGGTTAATCCCTTACACAACAGGCCACTAAGAGAAACTGATCTATTCTTGTGAGGTTCGCAGGTTATTTCAATTAACAAAATATACATGTCTGTTCAGCAATTGAAAACATCATAATAAATACAATTCTCTGCTATTAAAATATCTGAGTTTTTTATATTAGTTCAGATGGATTTCATTTAAAGTGGAAATCTGTAATTTCTAATAAGATCAATCATTGCTATGGGTGAAATTTTATGTTCGCTTATTTCTGAAATTGGCAATTATCCCAAGGTCAAGCTCAGAGCCACAACAGTAGAGCCTACTACAATTTTATTTGTGATATACTGTTTTAGATATGTGATGTTCAATAATACTGCAAACTGACATTCTCTACGTAAATGCAATTGATATACAAAAGTAATATATTATATCTGTTGTCAATATATTCGACATTTATATATTTTCATTTTAAAATTTGTTTATGTTCACTTGATCAAGGCTTCCGTCAAAAGGCCAAAAGCTCATGCATTAAATTGCACTTATGTGGAGACACCCAGGCTTTGTAGTCATTTATTTATATTTCGAGAATGGTACACATACATTCAACGTAGTCAATGAGCGTTCAAAGTTGGTAAGGTTAGACAGCATTTTATATCTAAGGTTAATTTACACTGGGCTTAATAAAATCAATAAATCAATATAACTATATGCCTAACTATCCTACCCATAGATTAGAGAAGATGAGAAAATCAACCAACAAGCCACCTTTCCTTCATAAACCAGTGAGATAAATCAATCTTTTCAAGGAAGTATAATGTTTTGGTTGTTTACAGTGTAATATACAAACCTGACAAAGTTATTTATATAACTTAATATATTTTAAACTATTCCAAAATATTCCAGACTTAACAAATGGAGCACTATTACAGCTTGCAAATAAAAAACATTAGGCCCTATCAATTGTTCAGTTTTCAAATGTGCAAATCTTTTTCACACTTTAGTGTTGGCGTAAATGATCACTTTAGAATGCTATTTTAGCCTACAAGTTGCAAAAGGTACTTACCATCAATCTCAATCAGTTCCATCAGCCATAGATAATCGGAAATATGACTTTTACTGTCTCCAAATCATTAAGCTGATAACTGCAAAAAACATGGAAACATTCGGCCGCCATCTTTGTTTTTCTCTGTGCAGCGCCACCTAGTGTCAGTGTCAAGAAGCAGAGTTACCTCCCCTCCATTCAGGGTAGAGAGACTTTGTAAATATCATTCAAATTGGGAAACCATTTAAAAAATGCACACCGACCTATATTTGTTCTTTGTTTTCCCCCCATATTACACAATTATGACTGCAACAACAAGCATTATTCAAAAAGTTAATTACTTTGATTTACCACCAGCGGACATCCTTAATTCAATTTTAATTAAAACTTTAATTCTAAACAATCAAAATTTAAAAACTTCATACATTTATTCCAATTTTAATAAATTTCCGATTAAGATTATCAGTGAATTCAATTTGAGTTAGAATATTTAAAATTTAGTTTTCAGTGACCTTGCATTTGTTTGGATATCGAACTATGAAGGATGGCAATTAGATTTTTTTGTCAATTTTTATTAGCATTTCCTAAATGACATTTCAAAATACTTCACAGTCAAATATCAGCATAACGATAGAATATTCATAATATTGAAAATAAAATTAATCCTTCAATTCAATTGTAACTTAGTTTATTGAAAATATCAATCATGAGTTTGTATTAAATTCAAGTTAAAATTTAAGATAAATTTCATATGAAACTACCAAAATTGATATTTGATGCCTCATGAGCAGCAGATTGGAGATTGGTGGTACAAAATCTCTCCCTCCAACTACGAGCAGTCAAATATGGAGAACATTACTTGGGTGTTGTGGACTGATATTGAATCCTATTTGATCATATTAAATTGCAAATCCTATAAGATCTGGATCATATAGGGTCCAAAATACTACACTTGTGTTGTGGTTATGATGCTTTGGGATTTATTAGTATAGCACAACTCTGTAGTACAGTAAAACACTGTTATAGTGAACACTATACCGGCAGTGTAGTATAGTGTAGAAACCACAAAATAATACAATTGTGGTATGCTTATTTTTTTTTTTTTTAACAACTCTGTAATACCGGTACAGTAAAACCTGGCTGTAGTAAATACTACACTGACACTGTAGTAAACTATAGAAACCACAAAATACTACAGATGTGTTGCAGTTTGTAGTATAGCTCAACACCACTGTCTCACAGTAAACACTGCTGTAGTAAATACTACACGGACACTGTAGTAAACTGTAGAAACTACAAATTACCACAAAATACTACACTTGAGTTGTGATATGCTTTGGTTTTTGTAGTATTTTAAAGCACTGCTGTAGTAAATACTACAATGACACTGTAGTAAACTGTAGTAACTATAGAGTACCACAAAATACTATACCTCATCTATAGTTTACTACAAAATACCTCACTTTACTACAAGTTTGCTGTAGTATTTTGTGGTAAAGTGTGGTATATTTTCATAAGGGTTAGTATTCATTTGTGGCCTAAAGACGAGAAAATCGCTGCAAATTGGACGAAATTTGTACGCAACACGAGAGTGTGGAAAGAGGGCCCGAGCCAGTACTCGTATAATTTGCTCGGCACATTTTGACAGAAATTAGACATCATTCGAGGACATCTACAGCGTAGCAGTTGAATTCGGGTACAAACCAAAACTAAAGAGAACAGCTATTCCAACCATCAAACCTAAGAACAATCAGAATGTGACGGCAAAGAAATCGGACAAGGAGAATCTATCACGGACATCGGCTGAACGAACCTAGCCTGCAAGCGAGGCCTCGGGCATGCAGGGAGACGGCTGTGAAAGCCCTGCTCGCTCTCGCGTGGCATTTGTTGCTTGAGCACCTACAGGTTAGACTGGATGAGTCTCTATTTCATATTATTTAATAATAATAAAATGATCTTTCATAAATATATATACGTTTGATAAGTAAATAAATAAAAAACACCAATTGGAGTGAATGGCCGTAGATACAGAAGTGATAATAATACTTTCATAATCCCTTGACATCTGAGATTGTGGGAATATCATTCGATTGCAATTTAATTGAGGTAATTTGTCGAAAATTGAGCAAATGTGAATGCCGATCCACTCACCACGGCTTACTTTTCGCCATGAATGTCCAAAGTTTTTTTTATCAAACTATATAATCCTGAAATTGGTATTTCATGGGGATTATGGGAAAACAAACAAAATTCAAATCGGACGTATATCAGTAGAGTTATCAACAGTTTACTGTCCATACTGCCGAATCCCGGAGTTTATCCCTTCGAAAAGGCTGCTTCGGTCAGTAACAACAATAACAACACAGATGTGCTCGTTCTTTACATCACAGAATCGTTCTACATTCAATACAGTTTGAAATATATGGACATTTGGTCTTATAGATGACGATAATAAGGTTTCCAGTCAAGTTGCATACCAATCTGTATTCAACAAACGACCTCTCCGAATCCTGTCGTCGTCGAGTTCCACGTTGTCAGAGTGGTTGTCACTGTCAGAATCGGAGCCGTACGGCTCAAATTGATAGGGCTGAATTCCGCCGTTGGTCTGCAAACAACTGTTAATTTGCCCGTCATCATCCTCCTCTATGTCTATTTCATCTTCTTGGCGAAAAATATATCCATCTAAGCAGCTGATATCGCTCGAATCGACATCTGAACCGGAGCTCTGACTGCACTCGCTTTCCATGTTATCTGCTGTTTTTTCTCAGGCAACTTCCTTGCGTGACGTCATCAACCCAGCTGTGAAAGTGTGAAAAAGCCCACTTTGCTCCCATATTACGTGTGTTTCTGATCAGATTAGAATTTTTTCAATATTTTTTCCATACAAAGTGAAGTATGAACTATGATTTTTAAGGATTTTTAGACCAAAAAAAATTCCGTTTGGGTTGACCTTTAAGCGAATTAGATACAAGTTACGAAACATAACGCCATAGATCTTGCACGCTACGCTCGTGTTTTGCTATCAGTATGCGATATGTATCGCAAAAATTTGAGAAACTTTGAGTGAAGGCACTTGGTGGAATAGCCCTGTTTTATAAGCTTCTGCAACAATGTTTTGTGACGGTGATTAAAATCGTCACATCTAACACAGGATCTAGCAAATGCTACTAGGCGAGATATGTATACGCCATATGTAGGTCCCACTGGAATATTACTATCCAGAAAGGGATAGTTTACGATGTCGAAATTGTAATCATCTCTTTTGTCATAAAGTCGACCAGAGAGAATGCCCGCTTCATTTTTATAGAGATATAGATCTAAATATGTCTCGTGATGTTGAACACGATGGGAGGGGCCATGGGTTGAATTTCTCTGAAAAGTTCAGGGAGGTCTGGGGTGGCCATGTTATTGTTAGGCCCATTCCGGCGTGGTGGACAATGTTAGTCCGAATGGGGAACCCACTTGTGTGTGGCACCTTGTTTTCTTCATCTCGAGCTGTAGAACACGATGGGAGGGGTATAGAGGCCATGCGTTGAATTGTCTTGAAGACTGTTGATGACGCATGCGCAGTTGGCAGGCAGATCGAGGTGGACGTTTTGGGGTCTAGGTGGACCCATAGTGGTCCGATTGGGTCCTGTGAGGTATCAGTTTGAAGCATTCGTGGGGGAGCATCCGACTGGATTGGTCTGTGGTGGAAATACGGCCCATCTGCGCATGAGCAGTAGAAAAAAGCGCGCTGAAATGGCCGTTTTGGTGTCGAGATAGTTCAATATTGGTCCGAATGGATCGTGTGAGGTATAATAGTCAAGCACTCGTGGACTAGCGTCAGACTGTGAGTGGTATGCGCCTGCGCACGCGGTGTGTAATAGAGAAAGCAGGGATTCGGAAGTGCAAAGGAGCGCGTTTGGGAAGAGGTGGCCATGTTCTCGCTGGTGGAGTTACCTCAGCTTATGTGTGTAGGTGTGTGTGTGTGTGTGTGTGTGTCGGTGGAGAAGGAGCGGGGAGGAGGAAGTGGAGGAGGAATGGTCATATAAAGTCGTTTGTAAACCATTAGCCTCAGGCCGTATCCAAACATGAGTGGTGTCCTATTGGAGCTTTTATCGGGTAGATCCAGAATGTTGGTGATACGCATGCGCAGGCGCAATGAGGAGTAGTAGAGAAAGGGGATTTGCGGAGGTGCTGACTATATCCCAGGTACTTCAAGGTTATATGCACAGCAATATACTTGCAGCGAGAGAAGGGGAACCTCACGCAACGCCTTAACGCCTATGTTAACATCTTAACGCTTTATCTTAACGCCCTAGCATAAGGCTTTGACGCCATGATGCAGACTCGTTCACAAGTTTTCATATAGTTTGTTCTCTGTCGCTAGTCCACGAGATACCTCACACGACCCATTCGGACCAATATTGAACTATCTCTGTCAAATGTATACAGTATAAGAATTGGGAATGGCGCAGGTTTAATCAGTATTGGTCAACGTTCGCTACATCAGGAGTAATGACGATGTGTGACGAGTTTCAATTATAAGTACAAATATTTTTGCTTAGTACGATAGGATATGCTATGTACAATGTGTATGACCCATGAAAAGCAAATAAAATATCAATTATAAAGAAATATATATGTTGAACCATCTCGACACCAAAAAGACCGTTTCAATGCACTTTTTCTACTGCGCATGCGCAGATGGGCGGTATTTCCACTACACACCCATTTCAGTCGGATGCTCCACCACGAATGCTTCAAACTGATACCTCACACGACCCAATCGGACTACTATCGATCTACCTAGACCCCAAAATGTCCAACTCGATCTGCCTGCCTACGGGGCATGCGTCATCAGCACTTTTCAAGAAAATTCAACACATGGCTTCGAGACCCCTCCCATCGTGTTCTACAGCTGTAGATAAAGAGAACAAGGTGCCACGCCCCATACCGCAAATGTACATGAGTGGGTTCCCCATTGGGACTAACGTTGTCCACTACACCGGAATGGGCCTAGCCTAACATGGCCACCTCAGATGTCCCTGAATTTTTCAGTGGAATTCAACCCATGACCTCGAGACCCCTCCCATCGTGTTCTACATCGCGAGACAAAGAAAACAAGATGCCACACCCCGTATTAAAATCCACAAGACAAAAAAATGACCACCCCAATTCTTCTATCTAATACTCCTTGGGACAGTTGTCAACAGAGTTATTGGTCCGTCAGAGTTGTCGTCCTTGCGTCAAGAGTATTAATGGCCAGGTTTCGTAATCTGCTTCAACTAAAGGGGTCGGACCACTATTACAATTTACATTGGCGGCAATGTTAAAACTGTTAACGTAATTGCATCTCCTCGATTCATTAATTAAGTCTAGACTCCCATATTTCGGCAAGAAGTACTTTTATTCAAGTGCTACAACCGGACAGGCTTCTTGGCGGGGGTCGCCCATCGAGTTATGCGCGCTCGTACAAATGACGACATAATTTGGACTTTTTTCTCTGCTTTCAGAAAGCGGTGCACAGGCACCCAAATAGTCCCGCTTAGCAACTCCTTATTAGGCCTTGAGTTAAAATCAAACTCACAGCGGAACCAAACACATACCATACTCCAATCACCTACCACTGGCCTTCAATTATTCCTCGCAACAGACTGAAAAAAATATTGAAAACAATTCACTTCTCTGGCAGAGGTTGCCTAAAGGGGTGATTAACGGATCGGCACTATTTTTAATAGTGGTCTAGCCCCCACTATAAGTAAGCGTAAATTAAGGTCTCTTTTTCGCAGCGCCCACTGTCGGCAGAAACTAGGGAGCGACAACTCCGGGCTACGATGACGTCACTTCCGGTTCCGGTCAGGTGACCGGAAGTGACCTTTGACCCTGCGAGCCATCAACCACCTCGCTGGGGGTCTAATAACACCCCAGCCACCAGTCAGATTTTTGGACCGGATTCGGGGCCTTCGCGCACATCGCCGGTAGTGACAATATATATAGTAAAATGGATGTTTACCGAACATTTCGATTACTTTTCCAGTCTGCATAATACCTCTGTTGTCTTAGCGTTAAAAAGAATTATCTGGAGATAATTTTCCCTGTTTATCTGGACAGAGCATATGAAAAGTAGTTCGCTCATGTGCAACACTAAAGGAGTCGTTTGGTCGGATTCAAACTGAACCGTGCGTTGGTTGATTTCCCCTATACATCATAGCAACGTAGTAAAGGTCAACTTCCGCTATTGGAGGCAGGGATGTTATTGGAGCCTGCGAAATGGAGCATGCGCTGTGGGGAGGTTGGCGAGCCATTATTATCCGGTATTGTGCGCATGCAGAGGAGTCACTTCCGGTCATGGGACCGGGACCAGAAGTAACGTCATGGCAGCCTGGAGTTGTCTCTCCCTAGTGCGGGTTTCTGCCGCCAGGGGGCGCTGCGAAAACGAGACCTCAATTTATGCTTACTATACCACTGTAGTAATTTTGCCGCAAATACACCCTTCTCCACGTCATTCCCTGCAAATAACTATATTAATGACGGACGGGATAGAGCTTTTTTGTCTCATTTTTTGTTTCTGTTTGTGTCCCTCTTCATCAACTAATTCACTGCTAACAATTATGGTCAGTTATAAAACTGATACGTACATTTGTGTAAACACTAAATTGTAAATTTGTGATTCTACAAGCTCTCCCATACTAAATTACCTAATGTTGTTTAAAACGACCAACAGTATAGCTAGCGTCATATATACTTTTAAATTATGAATGTGGATGGCGTAATTTCTGCAAAGATCGGTTTCGTCTACACAAGGTGTCCGGCTGCTTTTTTATACGTATTTTTCTATGTCAGCATCGCAAGAAACCACCATCTGTTGCGTTTTCATGCAAAAGGATTTAAGAAAGAACTACAGAGTGACTTTATTCGCCAGAAATCGATCAGAACACACCTCCGACGATCTAAGCCTCACAAGCTGGCTGGATAGTGCGGTCTGCTTCAGTCGGTCGCATCGCACGTAAACTGAACCCTAGTGTTGAAAATATATTTATTAATATAATAGGGCATCGATATATATAAACCATATAGCGTTTGATGTTATTGTTTTATGGGAGTGAGATGTTGTGTGCCAAACATTCACAAAGTTCCCAAATGTACTTTCATTCGGATAGTTTACCAGTTCTTCATAATATCTCATAGAAACACTGCTCGCTGTCAAGTATTGGAAACTTTGATGACAACAAGTTTGTTCCAATAAAAACATATCACCGTCTACCAATTATCTTTAAAATGATTCTTTGTATATGATTGAATGATCCATGAAACAGTCTTCTAACTTGGCCTGAACGAAATTATTAGATCGGATTGTTCGTTTTTAAAATTAGCGCGATTCCAAAATTTGACGAAATCGATATTCAGCGCGCTGTTGTCTGGTTGTGGCGCGTAACGATATTCCCGGCATGTTCCCGCCAAACCTCTTCTTGACAGGATGAAGGAAAAAACTTCTCCAAAATCTCCAAAAGGTTTGTTTGCAGCTGAGTATATAATGTTTGATTGTGTCAGGGGCATTTTAAAAGTGTGACGATAACCAGCGTATCGTACTACGGCTAATCTCTAAAATGGTTGGGTCGATCGAGCAGTGCCAGTCTTCAACTTCATGGTGTGGTGTTGTTGTTGATCAGCTGATAAGTTAATCATCGAAAATTGTCATGAACGGACAGCCATGCGTCACAGCTGGTTGTTCCCGCCCGTAATTGGCGGACCGCTGCAATAAGATTAACATTAGGAAATACAGATAAATTGCCATAAATAAATAAAAAAAGTATGTATTTCCTGATGGTTTCAGAGATTTTCGAACTACAGAAATGAATTCATGAAGAAAAATGAGTGTCAGACAATGGGATCCGTACCAAAGTTGCACGGGTTGGTGACAGCAGATTTTGTTTTGCGATCTTCGTTTGTCTTAAGATTTGTTTCATTTCTGGCCAATCATGTACTGGTTTGTACATGTACAAACTACTAAGGTTATTATTTTGTGTTTGAATATTGTTTGAGTTTGCTATTAGAAATTACTTGTGTCACATCCAAATATACTTTATCTGGTAATGGTGTCTATGCCTAGGTGTAGCATTCTGCAGACTTGTATTAGACCACCACACCCCATTGAATTTGATTAAATTTATGCAATGCAATGTTCTGCTATATATAGCTGAATTAAAATGCATCCTTATCTGCCAGTGTGAAAGCAACTACCATGCATATATTGCCAAGCCCTAATCAAGGCTCGAAAAGTGAAATCTGATTTTAACTGATGGCTGTTTGGGTTTGAGACTACAAAATTATCTGGAAGACATTTCATGTCTTAGAACTAGAAGAAATGCCATGTTAAACGCGGCTAGATATTTGTACTTAACTGTTAAAGAAGTTAATTGCCAACCACTATTCTTATTCCAGTAGGTCGCTTGAAGAATGGAGTGCAGAGTATCAATACTATTCCAGCAGTTCATGATTTCTCCAATGTGGAGGTGACAACTGTGAGAGAGAGGCTCCTTCACTGGTATGATGACAACAAGAGAGATCTACCCTGGAGAAACCTGGTACATGTAATGTTAACTTAAACTAGGGACTCACAAGGACCAAAATTTAAATTGCAGATAATGGGAAAAAATCTCACCAGTAGGAAGAATGGGTATAGCAGATCATCGTCAAGAAATATTAAATCTCTGGTAGTACTATAAAGTCTTTTTTGTGAGAACCAGACTTCACCAAACTGCTACAGCTGATCAATGGTCACTTCCGTTATTTGAAAACCTTTGCCACCTGGTGATTTCACTATAGAAACAGGGGAGATTACTTTAAATTCTTTTGTCTTTTATCAGGAGTAATCAATGTTTCATAGAAATCAGAGCATCCACGTGGCTTTGTTGTTGTTCATCAAACAATAGATCGGCAGGTCTCGGAAAACCTGATGCAGCCATGCCGCCATTTTGATTTGATCTCCTGACGTCGCCCTGGGAGACGGCATACAAGCAACTTCTTCGAGAATTTCCGAGATGAACGGAAATAATGAACTGTTCTACTCTCGTTACTTTATAAAATTGTTTTAGAAATTGGCCGTTATCTCTTCCAGTATTTATCAATACTATCAAAGTAGTATTGTGTGGTCAAACAACTTGACTCAGCATTCTGAATTACCGATATTACAACTCCACAGTTAAACATCGGGTTTTGCTGTTTCGCGAGTATTTAGCTGGCCATTGGTAACGTCATTGAGACTGCTAATCAACCCGTCATTTCAACCAACTCAGGTGAGCTGCGCAGATCAGTTTTGGAGTACCTACTTAAACCTCCACACTTTATACCTCCACACTTTGACCATATAATATATTTGTGACCAAGTTATTATTTTGACTGGTTGACCATTTGGACAGTGTTCAGTTTGGATTCATTTTTAACACTGGGATTGTATTTGAACTTTTAGTATTAGCCTGAGAGGCTAAGATAACATGAACAATGCAAAAACATATGGGGGCACCATCCTATTTATAGACACATTGCATCATTTGTGAATGTATCTGTATATCGTTGACTTAGTAGGGAAATGGGCCTGTTTACATGTTGAAAGCTTATAGACTGAATTCCCCCAGTTACGAAGTACAATTGATATTATACTTCTTGTTAAATATGAAATAAAAATGTTTGATAACTGAGCTGATCCAAATGAACATTGCTACAGTCATAGTGTACGTTAGCCAGGAATTGAAATCAGGGTACTGAAGTTCCAGGTGTTTTTTTTTCTGACATCAAGGGTGTCTGCATCTCTTCCATATTAAATCTGCTAAATTTAGGTTGCCGAAATTCAAAATAGGGTGCCGAGAACATAGCCGGACACCCCTTTGGCAAACAGCCTGGCTACAATAATCCCTCGAATAATTCAACCCCTCTATCAAAAATTCAGTAACTCATTGAAATAATGATGAAATAATGGAATTATATGCATGATTTTGAACCATGCTGTCAACTTCCTGTTCTAATAAAGTTGATCACCCCCTGGTTTTATGCTGTGAAATTTCACCTCATGTGATTAGGTATTACATGTAATGCATCACATTTGTAGAGTTTATTCTCTAATGAATTCATGTATGTCTAGATTCACACAACCATAATCTAGTAAGGCCATCCTTAAAAAGTTGTTTGTTTGGGGTAACAAGATGGACTAAATTGTGGGTTGGTTGGTAGGAAATTATATCATTTCCTACGCTGTAAAACTTACCTTCACATACCTTATTGCTATCGTGTTCCTACGCGATTGCCCCATTGTAAAACCTTACCACAGAACCAAAAGAAATAGTCCCTGTAATGCCCCAATGCCCATGCGCGAGTACCCAGAATCCTCTCTGTCTGACCACGTCACTTCCTTCTTTCCTCTACAATCGTAGCGGTCAGACGTAGTTCCATTGTGCTCCCGTAAAAGTTTCAAGATCTACATCTGTAATACCACGATATTCCTTACTCGTAACCTTGGATTACCTACGGAGATTTCCTGGGATATTACCTTGAGAGAGAAGAAGGAATATTACCAAATTCCTTGGATTCGAGACCTACCTGGACTTCAAACATCGTCAGGGAGTATTGTCGAATCGTAATAAAGATGGCGTCCGTGTTTTGTGTTGTATGTGGACGATCCAAACCCACGACGGATCCGCATTCAGCTTGTCCGCCGTGTAGAGGGATCTGGTGCGATCAATATGCCAAGTGTGCAGAATGCGAGCTATGGGCCGACGATGTATTTCAACGATATCTTGTCGGTTCATAGTCCGGGCGAGATAGCTCAAAAATAGGCCTAACCTTCAAAAAAATATACCGCAGCTATATTTGGTATCATTTGAAGCAGAATTTTATGTAAGATAACATCCCCGGAGCCTCACTCTGAGGCTTTTGGGGAATTTTTTTTATTTTGATTTAAGTAAAACGGTTTCGCATCAGAAATTGACATTATTTTAAGGGGTAGGGTAAACAAAATCGCCAACTGTATGTCTTGTATTTGACCAATCATGCCACCTTTGGTCTTATTCTATATGCATGATACATCCCTCTATATAACCAATACAGTAGTACACCACTAGGAGTATGACCTTGAAATATACCCTACTAACGAAGACATCAGCGACGTTGATAAGAACAAAGAGTGGTTACCTATGTATCTCCGAATTTTCATGGAAGGATTGATAAAAAATCCACTGAAGCAAGCAAGTATTGGTCAGGCAATTGTGACTGCTGCCAGACCTAGGTCATCACTTTTCCGAATTTTGTTCGGTATCGCTGTGGAAATGGATCACATGTTTGGGTCAAAGTGGTTACTGGGAGAGCTTAGTAGCCTTGGTTTTAGTAACACCGTTGATGAAGTCACTAGGTACAAGCAATCTGTTGTGTGCAATGATGACCCAAACGATTTCATCAAATGTGCTATGCAGGGATGCTTCGGCCAATGGTCAGCGGATAACGTGGATCATAATGTCCCAACACTTGATGGCAAGGGAACTCTACATGGAATGGGAATCGTGCTTTCTACAACTGGTGCAAACGTAGCTGCCGCTTCCTCAAATTTACCATGTATTCCGAGACAGAGATTAATGAAGCAGGGTGATGTACAAAACAAGGGAATAGCTGTGGTCACGTATTGCGCTCCTGAATGTTCCGGTCTCTCAAAGCTCAGCTTTCAGTCTGTTGAACAAATCCGCCAACAGTCTCAATGTACCATGCCATCTGATGTGCAGTTAGATCTGCTCTGGCACGTATCCAAGTTCACGTCGAACGTTGCTCTTGAAACTAGACCTGGTTGGTCTGGGTACATGACAGAAATTTCGAAAGGTGATTATCCTGGTCAGTCAATTGTTCACATGCTCTCGATTATCGATCTTGATCTAACAGATATTTCCTGCATTTATTCAACACTGCTCTTGTGATCAAACAAGCTGAGGAACTCAACATCCCTACACCGATTCTCACATTCGATCAACCATTAAGGCTCAAAGCCATGGAGATTTTGAAAGCCCTAGACTTGAAGGTAGTCCTCATCCTTAGAGGATTTCATACGTTGATGAGCTACGTTGGTAGCATTGGTAAAGTAATGTCAGAATCTGGCGTTGGAAACAGTATATGGCAAGGTAGCAGTAACTCACATTCTTACTGGAAAGGCTATTGCAAGAGCTCTGCAAGTGGTTTCTTCATGTTGGAGTCTGTGTTAACCTCAAGACTGTTGTCACAGTTTTTCCCAGAGGTTGTCTCTAAAGAATTTGCTGAAAACGAAGATGACATCACGTCGGATATGGATGATGGTAGTTCCAGTGATGAGACAGAGAGTGATTATGACATTAATGAAGACAATGATGATGGTGTTACTAGTGAGGATCCTGTCAGAAATGAGAATAACGTGAAGCAACTGTCTGACATTGAAGTTAAAAATATTAAGTCACTATGTGATGTCATCCAAAAGGATTACCAACGAGGAGTAGATAAAATATCAAACTGCCTAGAACTGAAGACCTTAGAACAAGAACTCGATAAACAGAAAGAGGAATTGGCAAGATCGTCCCGCACTGCCAAGTTATGGTTACAGTGTCTTTCATATGTCGGCATCCTCAAACAATACATTCGTGCAGAAAGGACTGGCAACTGGCAGTTGCTGCGATCTCTTGGCAAAATGATCAATCTGTTTGCAGCAACTGGACATATTCACTATGCCAAATCTGGGAGATTGTTACGATTGAAGACGGACTATCCAGGGGTCTACAAAAGTTTCACCGACCATGGACCTCACACCGTACGCCGAAGCGATAGACTTTGGGCAGGCTTGTGGACGGACCTCATCATTCAGCAGGTGATGATGAGATCCCTGAAGAGTCGAGGTGGTTTAACTCGTGGTCGAGGTGTAACAGAGTCCGTGCGTACAACCTGGATAAACAGCATGCATCGTTGCGCTGCAATCCACAATTCGATGAGTACACTCACCAATGTTATACACAGAACTAGTGAACAGCACGTCGATCTGACTGCAAGTCAAGACAGCGGGACATGACAGATATGGAAAAGCTGCATGCATGGTTCCAAACTCATGACCCATTTGACCCAGACATTCCGACATTGAGAAGTCTGTCAACGGGTTTAACTGCTGGAGAAAGTGACAACATCAATTGTGACGATGTAGAAGTAGTTGGTCAGATGATTCAGAAGAAACTAGATGGAGTATGTTTTGAAGGGGTGACTATTAGGAGGAGTGACCAGGTGCGTACACTGAGTGCTTACAAGTAGGAGTGAAAGTGGACAAAACTGTGATACACATTGATCCTCTTATATTGTTCACTCGTGCAACTCTTCTTCTGGAACGACAAGACCAGGAAGAGCAAATCAACCACTTCAAGTTCGAGTTCACACCTGAGCCTAGTGCACTTTTCAAAAATGGCTCTATGAGAAAAACACAGAAGTCACAATTACGCAACAGTATATTAAAGCTTCATCCTCACGTTCAAAAGCCAAACGCAGACTGGTGTGTTGTGGATGGGGGTGCAGCCCTCCATCACTCCCCATGGGTGCCTCCTCAATGTACCTACAATGATTTGTGTGTTCAAAGCGTTGTGACGATGTTACCGATTCCCTCTGACCTCATCTTGTTTGTTCATGCTTGGGGTGGCTGCGACACGACTTCCGCCACATATGGCAAAGGCAAGATGAAGATCATGGAAACGCTGAAGTCAAAAAATCTTCAAGAGACAGTCTCTTGAGGAGATCGGCAGTGCAGGCAATAGCGTTATGCTGAGTATCTTCAATGGAAAGAGCGAAACGCTCACAGCATTACGTTATGCTGAATGGCGCATGATGGTTCTTGGAAAAAAGAAACTAAAGCCAGAAAGCTTGCCCCCGACGGTTCGGGCTGTGTATTTTCACGCACTAAGGGTGCACTTGCAGGTGTGCCAATGGGCCACCCTAAACCTGACATGTCTCAATCCTACGCAGTGGGGGTGGAAAGCAGAAAACGGTGTCCTTGTTCCAGTGAAGACAGATATTGCTGCAGCACCAGAATTTGTCCTCAACGTTATTCGTTGCAGCTGCAAAACAACATCCAAGAATACGTGTGGCACAAAATTGTGCAGCTGCAGGAAAAACGGTCTGGCATGTGTGGCTGCCTGTAGTGATTGCCGCGGCACATCTTGCGACAATGTTTCAGGAGACAAATCAGACGCTATCTTGGATGATGACATTCTCGATCATATCTAAATAAAGTTTGACAGTTCATATAGTTGAAGATATGATTTCCAGTAATTCGGTTGAGGAGTAGGAAAAAGTTCTCTGACGCCAGGCTCTCAATATGACGTCACCGTGTCACTTCTGCAGTGTTAACTATGGTTAATTGGCTATAATTAGATGACTATAACATATACCTAATGTTTAAAGAAATTAAATTGTAATTTGTCAGAATTTCACATATTTTCTGTCTCGGGTGACCTTTTGACCTCTGCCGAGGTCACTATGAGGTCAATAGCAACGGGATTGATTGTATCATTTAGAGGGACATCTCCTGCAAAGAATAAGCCCAAATATGACATGACTGGACAAATACAAGTAATTCCGTGTGCGATTCTGTTAACCCTACCCCATTAAATAATTACCAAAAACACCCCCTGAAACAAATTAAAATAAAAAAAATTCCCCAAGGGCCTCAACGTGAGGCTTCTCACATATCATTCTCCATGGCATCCAGTACCACTAAGCCAAAAATCAGCTATGGTATATTTTTTTGAAGGTCAAACCTTATCTCGCCCGGACTATCATATGCCAGTGAAGTTTTGCCCCTGCCCGGCTTCGATTGTGCCGAGAGCTTGGTCGGCTCTCCGTCTCGCTCACCTGTGAACGAGCCAGACGAGTCTGCCTCTCTTGATATGTCCGTTACGCAGGATATGAGTGTAACTCCATCTAGTAATTTGCCGAATGTAGTCAGTATTTCTCCTCCTCCATGTACAAATTCTGTTTCAGGGGCCAAGATGGCAAACAAAGATGGCGGACGTCCCGTAGGTAAGTTACTGCACGGGACGTCCTTGACCTTGACGGCCAACTTTGATCCGACATCTATGACGTCACTTCCGACTGAGGGTCCCCTGTTTCGGATTGTCAATCCGGAGACTGTGACTTCCGTGGTCAAGGACTCGTCACTTCCGGAGAATCTGTCTTCATCTCGGCGCAGCTCATCTACGTCTATACCAACTACGGAGATGTCAGCTGTTCCAGCGTCCGTAATATCACCTCGCCCAGTGCAGTCTACGGTGATTATTACACCCGTTTCCGGTTTTCCTGCGTCGGATCATTCCCTACTGAATGTTCCCAGGCTGTCCAGGGCACCTTTAAAGCAGCCTTTGTCAGCTTCCCCGCAGCTTGCTCAACCGGACCAGCGTCAACGTGTGCCTGTGTCCAGTTATGACTTCCGGCCAACGGTAGCTCCGAGTTTCTCGGATGCTTATATGCAACCATTGACTTCATACCTTCCGGTATCGTCTTACCTTCCGGTATCATCATATCACATCGGAACTTCCGCTCCTGTTTCTGCGCATGCTCCGATGTCGGCTACTTCATCCTACTATAGGACTGCCTCTGCGTATGATGTTCCTGCCTATCCATCTGGTTATGGGGTTCCGGGTCATTCATCGATGTATGACACGAGAGTGAAGTCATCGATGAACAGACTTCCGGTTTCGTCATCGATGTATAGCAGATCGGCTCCCTATGCTGCACCGCCGTACTCTCCGCTCCCTGTACGCAGTGTAGTGTATAGGCCTACTTCATACCCTTCTGTGGCTTCTGTAGTCCGACCTATTGATGTACCACGTCGTGTGTTTCCTACTGCACGTATTCCTACACATCCGACTTCCGGTACATCGGGTGCTCACTTCCGTTCTCCCTCTCCTAGGCCTGTCAGATATGCTATGCCATATCATGCACCTATACCGAGACGACAAGTGAGGGTTGCTCACCCACACCTGCCTAGATACCCAGCTAGGCCGGCGATGTCCCAGTATGCGGCTGCTTCCGGTTCTGCCTT